>AWWV01006673.1:0-38976 GCA_001974805.1 Corchorus capsularis
GTTGCTGCCAGATTCCAGAAAATTCCAGAAAATTCTAGAGACCTCATCTAACTTGGAGTCTACTCTAGGATGACACCTAATCCAACTTGGAGACCAAGTCAGAGCCTAAACCGTCCTACCCTATTCCTCCACTATAAATAGCCACCTCTTGTATCACAAATCACACAACTTTTACACATCATAGATTTAGATAATTCTCTTTTCTACTTTCTTTAGTTTTAGGTTTTCTCTAGTTTTAGAAGAAGGAGAACTCGACACCCTCTCTAACAATAGAGGGGTCGACGTCCCTAGGGTTTTCAAAGGGGAGATTTCGCCTCTCCCTACCTCTGTAAGTATTCTTATGCCTCTCATGGATTTTCCTAAATCCATGAGTAGCTAAATCCTTAATAATTCTGATCCTTTGGTGAATTCAATCAATTGATTATGGTGAGATTTCTATACTTATAATTTTGTGTTAAGTTCTTGATGATAGTAGTCAAAACCCTGTTTTAATTTTATGATTCTGAATCTTATTTGAGTTATGTGGCCACTAACGATGTAAGAGGAAGATCTATGGCTAGATCAGGCTTAGAATTAATCACTTAAGTTTGATTGTATGTAGCAAATTAAGTTTGTTTAATCGCTGCTTAATGGGTGTTTGTCTACCGGAGGGCGAGAAATTTCTCTTCGTATGGTTCTACTTTGTAGGCATGCGTGTAAAATTAATTAATCTTAATGCTTTGTTCTCAAGTGATCTTTAAGAAAGTAATCGATTGCTGAAGGAATAATAGGGATAACTACAGCTCTAATCGGCCTCTTATCTAAAATACATGTTGGGAAACCTATATCAGTTATCAGTCAAGAATAAGATGCGAAATTCACCTTTTAAATCAAGGATCCATAGTTTATTTGATTGAATGATACCACTAGTGAAGAAGTATGCTTTTTAATTATTGTTTGCTTTATTAATCTGGTTTAGATTTAGATTTAGATTTAGATTTGCTTTGCTTTATTTTTAGTTTAATTGTTTTCTTTATAATTAATTTTACAATCCCCTGTTTTCTATTTGATTTTTGGAAAAGATCTTTCTATCTTTTTATTGATCATCACATAAACCTTCTCTGTGGGATTCGACCCCTACTTGCCCTAGCTATTCTAATTAGTTTATTGTGGGGATTATTTTTATGGTCATAGACGACACGATCAAGAAGGAAGTTAATTTCCATAAAGAACGTGTGGTGCAGAGTGGTCGGCCGAAAATGGTGCAGCTACCTCTAAAAGCTCAAAATGGTGTTTGGCGAAGGGTGGAACATCCCAAACTCCCTAGCCAACCTATTCAAGGAAGTAAGAAGACTTGGAGAAGAAAAGAGCTTCGTTAGAGAGCCAAGGCAAGAAGAAAAATGGAGATGAATGAAGATCCCGCACTCTAGAAACTTAATGTTGATAGCACCACTTCCAATTCGAATGATGGTGATGATGAATTTGGTGCCACTAATTCTAGTGATGACACCACTACTACTAATAGCACCACCCATGTTACTACTATTGATGACATGAATGAAAGTGGTGATGATGATTACACAATTCAATTGTCTCACGAAGATGGTGAACACTCGGAGGGCAAAGAAGATGGTGCCAAGGCCGTTACTCTCTCCAAACATGATGATGATGCCGTTAAAATCCATGATAATGGCTTGATTAATGTCATGGAAGAAGATGATGGCACCAAAATCAACTGCACCGAAGGTGATGGCCCCAAAGATGAGGGCACCGAAAGTGTTTACTACACTGAAAGTGGCAATGGCACCGAAAGTGTTCACCGCACTGAAAGTGGTGATGAAGCAATAGATGATGCCACCAGTGATAATATGAATTCAAGTATTGGTAGCAATGATTATGGTGACGAGCATACTAATGAATTTAAAGTGGCAAACGAAGAAGTTATGCTCGGGGGGCAACTCTCTAATCACCTTCATTTTGAAGAAGTTGATGGTTCCACCACCTATAAGGGAATTGAAGATCCTCCTGAGATCAATGAACATGAAGACAACTTAGAGATTGGTAACTTTCCAGAACCCGACTCAAAAAGATGAAAGTTTTCCTAATGAAAATGAAGTTGATCAGGTACAAGCTTATCTTTCCCAAGACCAATCAGAGACTATACATGATATTAAGGCTGAAATGTGGGCCATCTTCGATAAACTAAAGTCCAAGGAAGTGGAGGAGAGTCAACATGTTCAAAATGAAGGATTCAACGAAATAACCAGGAGATTGGAAGCAACGCCCGGGGGGCAAGGAAGATGGTGCTGAGACCATTGATCTCACCAAGTTCATACAAAAGCTTTGTGGACAAAAAAGCCCCAATTGCTAATGCGGCCTTTTTTTTTTAAAAAAAAATCACCACTTTTGGTGATAAATGGTGAATTCATCACTAAATGGCACTTGTGGTGATGGGTTAAGAAAAAATGTCACAAGAAGTCATTTTCAGTGACAAAAGAAGAATGCCACCTCCAACAACAATTAAAGTGGCGTGAAAATTATGTTTTACCATTTTTGATTTTTGGCCTTGATTGAAAATCTTTTGGCCAACTTTTTATGGTTTTATTTCCTTTATAACCAATTACAATTTGGTGCGTGGAAATTTGATTAAATCCCACCCTAATTTTGTTTTATACATACAATTTGATGTTAATGGCACCATTATCATGTTTCAGTGCCATGATCAATAATAATCTTTGTGGCTTTAAGTTGATAAGCCATTAGATTTCAAGTAATTGGATTTCATTTCTTTGTCGGCCTTAGTTCATTTTGGCCACTTGCAATGTAATTTCTTGCGTTGGCAAAACCCAAAGCCACCAAATTTAATAAAATTGCAATCTTTGAAGTTCATTGGGGGATATTTCATTAGGCAATTTTGCTACGCTCCATACCTAATGAAATAGGGGGCATGTTGTTTATACCATAATTTACATTTTGGGCAAAATGGTAAATGCACATGTTGGTACAAGATCAAGGGCTGAGATTTACTCCCAAAAGTCCTATGAATGGTTGGATTTAATCCACCCTAGGCCAAAGTCAATTAGGAAAAAGATTGATTTTTGATTTAAAAACCTTAATTTCTCATAATTTAATTAATTAAATTATGGAAATTAAGTAAATTATATTGAAAACATATTTGGGCCGCCCCATGTACTATACATATTGGGCCAGGCCGGCCCATGCCTCTAAAATTGGATTCAAGCCTTCCCGGGATGAACTTTTCATAGTTTTTCAATCAAGGACGAGAGGATTAGGGCTTCGAAATCGAAGATGAAGATGGACGAATTTAGGATAACATCCTTTGTTAAAGTTGTTCAAAATGTCATGAAGAACACTCTGTCCAAATTTCAGCTCATTCTGAGTTCGGAGGAAAACTTGCATTTTTTACAATTAAGGACAGAATCCAATCCCGGGACAAATTGAGCATGGCGATTTCACAATTGGCTTTGAAACTTGAATTACATGAGTTATATAAGCTATATGGAAGAATCAAGCCATATTTGCCACTTTTCATAACTTTTACTTAGTTTTCAATTAAGGACATTTTGGCTGATTGAGCTCGGTTTAAGCCATTTCCTTGATCAAATTTTGATGATACTTAACTATGAGCTTAGTGGCATTATGTTGAGCATAATTTAATGTTCAAGTAATGAAGAATCAAAGTTCGTGGCATTCGGAAGTGATTTCTGCACCATTCTACTTCGCTGCACTTCGCTTTTCACCCCTTTTCGCTGCACCGAGCTTTGGAACCTTCCTAATTTCGAAATTCAGCAATCAAATGGGATAATTATCACATTTAAAGGGTCAAAGACGTGCTGATTGATGGCTTATTGAGTTGGTTAGAATTTCCCTGATTTAAGGGATTTGAATCAGAATTTGAATTTAGAAGATCAGGATGAATCAGGAGGGAACCAATCTCAACCGTCGGATCAATTTAACCTTAGCCAACCGTCCCCTATATAAAGGAGGCAGCCTCCAACAAAATTTTTGACAGCAACTCTTCAACACAACAACCATTCATCTCCTCCAGGGAAAAAACTCAGACTCTAGGTCTAAAACAACTCTTCTCAAAGAAAAATCATCAACCAAGCTCCGTGCTTTCAATCTTTTTCAAGCCCTACACTTTCAACTTCTCTTGTAAATCAAGTTCTCACTTGATATTTTTATTTTATTAATCTTGTCAACCTTGTTTTTACAAGTTTTCTTCTTGTATTTACATGTCTGTTGAAATCAATCACAACTCTTTGTCATCTCTCGCAATTGAATCAAGAAAATAACCTTTTCCACAACATTTCTTATGTTTTCTAAGTCTGGAATCAATGATTTAAACACTCTTGTGTGACTTTGATTCAGGATCTACAAATCGTTTGGTTTATTTTGTGTTGCTGCACTTCAAGCAATCATTTAATTTTCACTGCACTTTTAATTTCATTTTCACAATAAAAATGAACTTTTATTTTCCTCGCATCCTTTTATCAATTTTTGGTCAAAATTGATTGGCACGCTCGATACCCTTTCACCAAGATCTCCAAAGAGATTTTTTGGCGCGAACAAGAATAAAGCGACAGAAACGGAGAAATGCACCAAGGTAGTTAAAAATTCTAATTCTTTGTTTTCAACCAATACTTGTGGTTAATTGATAGTTTTACACCATTAAAACCTCTTATTCAAGCCTCATTTATGTAGATTTCTTCAAGTTTATGCTGTGATTTATCAATAATTTGCATGCATCAGCTACTCAGACAGATTGCTTATGGTTGTTCTGAATGTACTGATTATAGTAACTATTTCTAAATATGAACTCAGAGTTATATGATTGGACTTGCAAATAATCTCCATTTGCACATAAAATCTATTCTCCATTTGCAACTCACAAAGTAAATATATTTCAAGTTATATAATCCAAAAGATGCGTGAGAAAATAATCAGATTCCTCACCTTATATAGAGCAATGTCAAGAAATTAAAGCAACTACCTACAACTCAGAGAACCCATAATCCAGCAATAACCTAGAGGAACTGACTACAGACAATACCCAGTAATAAACCAAGTTGAAACAAAAATAAAAAACCGCCTTTTACCCAAGAGCTCTCTAAGAAAGAGGTTGAGAGTTAATTGAGAGGAGCGGGAAGTCGTTGGAGATAGGAAGTATTTTGAGATTACATTTTGAATATTATTTGGGAATTTAGGAGGAAGTTGGACCCAAGAAACTTCAAAAAATAAAAATACAAAAAAAATGACAAAAGGGTTCTCACCAGCCTCGGCGGTGGAATGCGACGACTCTTCTTCCTCTTTCTCCTCTTCCTGTCCTTCTCTCTCCATCTGAATCTCTCTCAAAATCTCTGTTTTTTTTAGAATCTTTAGGAGGTTTGAAAATGGGAACTCTACTTTCTCCCTCCCTCTAAAAAACCCAATAGCACCCAAACAAAACAATTAACACAGAAGAGATTCTATGGCGGCGACATCAATGGTTGGATAATGAGATCTGGTCGGAGGCGACCCTGAGTCTTTCCCTTCCACTACTAGAAAACAGATCTTCTGCTACGGACAATCTTAGCCACGAACAAATCGGTAGCTAATAATCACTGACAGCTATGGACTTTGCTACAAACAAGCGACCAAAATAAGGATAAAAAAATTTGGCCCAATTTCTTCAATTGCTACACAAAATAGCTACACTACGGATCTTCATGTCTGTAGCAAATGTCGTAGCAATATAATTCGCGGGCAACTTTATTTTGGCGGGATTAAATTTTTTTTGTTGAAAAATTGGCGGGATTTAAAGTGCTACGATTTTGCTACACGGATTATGCTATGAACTACATCGGCTACGGACGTTGCTACTACATAACTAAGAACTTCTTAACAGATTAAATTAATAAAAGGTGGGAGAGTTAACGGAAGCAAAATTAAAATAAGAAATTATTTTAAGTAAAAAAGGTGAAAATTGTTCGCTACGGGCTGTCTGTAGCTAAGTACAATTTAGTGTTCGTAGCTAAGACTTGAACCCTAAAAACTCCTAGAGAATGTTATTTTTCTCTTACTCTTTCTTTACGCGGCAATTTGTTTCTTTTTCTCTCGACAGAGTGCCACTTCCAAACCCTATCTTCTCTCTTTGCAAAATCCCCCTTCGCAAAATCCCCAAAATCCTACTTTGTTTCTTGCTTTGATTCGCACTCCCCAAAATCGCCCTCTTCTTGTTTCCAGATTTCCTTTCCTCGTCGCCTTCTTCATCTCCTAGCCTTGAACGTTGTCACATTGACCCGAGAAATTGAAGAAGAAGAAGCGAAGAAAGGAAGCCCAGAAGCAGCAACGAGGAATCAAAGAATCTTTCTTCTTCGCTTTTTAGCTGCTGCTATCAACTGCTCAATCCTTCTATCTCCCTGGTGTTGCCCCTCGCGATTTTCAAAGGGTACACTTTACCTCTCTCTCTCTCTCTGGGTTTATGTTTGCTCGTCTTTACTTTAATGTTCTCTGTTGATTTGAGGGTGAGTTTGGGTTGTCTTGATAGAAATAAGAGTTGTATCTAGGGTTTGTAAGGTTTGATCCGAATACATGGTGCTTCATTTCTATTATATCTGCAATTCTGTTCTTCCGAGTCTTCGGTTTTGATGTTTCTTGTTCTATGTGGATTTGATTTTTTGTTCCACTGGTAACTGCCTTGCTTGTTTTGGATATCGATTCTGAAATGTTGTAAGCTGTAGAGACCGTATTCAGTTTAGTATGACTGACATTTTCTAAAGAATAAAGTGAAATTGAAGAGAAATTCAACGTATATGTTAAGCCAGTTTGCTGTTTGTGAATCTTAATGCTGGGAAATTATGTGTTGTTTGACAAATGATGGATTATTAAATTACAAGGTAGATTGCCTGCTTATAATGGGTTTTGACTAGAAATTTAGCTACTGTATCATGTAGTAAACAATGCAAGTGTTGAGAGAAAAGTATAAATGTGAATGAGATCTACTTCTGTTAAATATAGATTTGAATAAACCTACAAATATGGTCCTAATTTTACTTTCCTGCATGAATTTTCTATTTTAATCATTATGCAAACATTTTCCACCGAATGATATTCCCCAGTTCAAGAGTAATCTGTTTATTAGCTTAGAGCCGGCTTCTTGATCGACTTTGTTACCTAGTTTGTCTAGGCTGATGATTATGAAGCTTTGAAAGGTTTTATTTTGGTTTGATGGATCATTTATTTTACTTCTTGTACTGCTGTTTATTAGCATAAAAGTGAAACTTTGAACATTTAGCCTACTGGTATTTTACTTAGAAATGCTTCTTGATTGAGTAGGATTGAGTTTGTTTTTAGTAGTGCATCTAAAATAAGGAAATTTGGAACGTTTAGCATACTGTTATTGCTTGATTATTGGAAATGGGTCCTTTAACATTTTCTCCTACTGGAGTTATAACGCCTTGAATATCTATTCTAAACTGGATTTATGTTATTTTGCAGCATATATGAGGCTGAGTGTGGGAGCATTAGGCAGTTGAGAACAATACCAATTTGACTTATGACCCTTTTTGGTCTAATGGAATGGTATTTAAACATCTTTTTGTTATTATTGTAGACTACTTTGCTCAGTATTTAAACACTTGATGTGGTTTGCCTTGTATATGGTGAAGGCATGTTGCTCTCAAACACTTGCCCTTTTGTTTTGCTTTATTTTGTATATATATAAAATATTGGATATTTAGAGTACTATAATATTAATTTTATTTACATTATATTACATTTGTAATAAGCTGTAATTATTAAATATATAAATATTATATCAAAAACCCAAATATCATTAAAATGGCTACGAATGTATACCTATTAGCTACGCACAATTAAACATTTGCGACGGATGTTATTTTAGGATTTAAAAAATTGGCTACGGACATATATCGTTTTGTCACAGACATTACCATTTTGCATCAGACATTATGTTATGGGTAGAATATAGTAGCTACGCATTTGCTACAGACATTTGAATCATTAGCTACGACTAGTCAACTTATGTGTTCGTTGACTTTTGGTAATTTGCTACGCACAAGATACGACATTGCTACGAACAAAGTTGACGGATTCAAGTCATCCGTTAGCTTCCGTTTACCATATCTGCTACGGGCACTCAAACAATTGCTACGGAATACATCCGTAGCTAAATGTGGTATCTGATACGGACATATTCATTCCGTAGCAAGATACTTATTAGCGACGGGGGTATCTGTTACGGACACAGCTACGGACAACGTCCGTAGCTGATATGTGTTAGCTACGGATTTTAGTCAGTTTGCTACGGATTTTGTCCGTAGCAGAAGATCTGTTTTCTTATAGTGTTCCTCGTCTTTCTACTCTCTTTCTGTCCCCTAAATTTTTTCTCCTCCCGGTTAGAACCCAACCCAAAGACCCAACAAACACACCATGTGTCATAAGAATAAACATGTGCCATAAGTCACACATGCAGGGCACGCACGCCAATTTTTCTTTTCTTTTTTCTTTTTGAGTTCCAAAGGAAACGTGTTTGAGAATTATCCCGAGGGATTGGTTTTGCAGTAAAGGGTTGATATGCCCACATTTCTCACACTTGCAAAATTCTCTTTCACATGGGTGTTATCAGATTATAGCTAGATGATGAATAGTAGCTAATTTTTTAAAAAAATTCCAACCAATAAGCAATTTTAATTTTTAATTAAAGAAAAGGTACCAATCTGAATAATTATTGTATAAGTAAAATAGTGAGTGACTAAACATGAATCATGTGGTAAAAAATGTGCAAATGTGATTAGACAACACTAATCTTCCAATCAAATACTACCTAGGTAGAGTTAATTATTACGTTAATTCAATCATAAAAATAACTTATGACCCACCAATCAATGCCAAAGTAAAGCACTAATCCATGATAGGAGGTAAAAGGTCTTAGAAGGGATTATGATCCTAGTAATCCAATATGTTCAAATAAATTAAATTGATAATATTAAAATAATAATTAAATGAATTATAAGTCAAATGAAATAATTCTACATTGCTCTTCTCTGATTTTAAAAACTTTAAATATTTAGTTAAAGGAAAGTAAAAAATTGAATTATAATAAATTAAACTACCAATACACAATCCACCCTAAAATAGTTATAAAAATATTACGTTTTTAATTGATGAATGCTTTAGTGAGGAGGATTGTTATAACTTCAGATATCTCAGGAATTGGCCAAACAAATAATTAAAGCGAAAACAACAAAATAAATTTTCTTGTGGACTTATGCCACAAATCTTCACCATCAAATCAATCAATTACCATCAACAATCATAACAATCTCTTTAGCAAACTCTCAATCTAATCAACCCAACATTGCTGATTCTCTCAGAACAATATAAAGTTATCTCAACTTTTTCTCTCACATACAAAAAAAAAAACATAAACATAAACTGCTTATTTATATTAACACAAACTTAAACTCCAAGAATCTCTTTTCTATTAGGATTCTTGTCCACCAATCAAAATCTCTAAAAAATCCCAAACCAAATCTAATTAGGATTTGAGGCAAAAATCCCAACAATCTCCACCTTGACTCGAATTCCTTCATCAAAGGTTAATTGCTCCACCCCTTAACCAAATCTGTAAAAGTAACTTTCTTCTTTATTGGTAAATCCACATCATTCTTCTCAATTTGATGTGAAGATACCGATCCATCTCCTTTAATTGTGCTTCCAATCAACTCATACAAATTCTTTGAATTCTTCACTCCTTTCATCACAATCATCGAACTTTTGGTGATCTTCAAGCCTCCACCTCGACAAGAATATCCATATCCCAAGCTATCCAACTTTCCAAGCGAAATCAAATTCCTTGTAAAGTTTGGAACATACCTCACATTACCAAGCATCTTAACACTTCCATCATGCAAACGAAGTTTCACACTTTGTAGACACCCAATTTTGGGCTTTTCCGTTACACTGAAATTCGTTTCTAACTTTGAATTTCCCTTTATTGCATTGGCAAATATCTCAATCCGTTAGTGCATTGACATTTGCATTCCAAGTCCATTTTATTTTCTTTTTTGTATATATATTTGAGTTGTTTGTTTCTTTTCATTACTTGCGTTTCTTTTTAGATTTTCTGAATTTCTAATCTTAGTTAATTTTCTTTGTATATACCCCATGGTAAATTTCCCTTTCATTCTTGACCCAACCTTTAATTTACACAATTCAATTCGGATCATTTCTTTTAAACTCAGTTTATTTTTATCTTATCTCCCGTTGGGCCATTTTCAAGCCCAGACCCATTTTTATCTTATCTCCCGTTGGGCCATTTTCAAGCCCAAACCTTTTCTTATTTCCTTGTTGGGGCCACCTACTCCATTTTATATTGAACTTCTCTATCTTGTCCATACCTTTATCTAGATTTATGGTGTTTCTTGGGTCCATTTACCCACTTGAGGTTACTTTGGATTTTAGGCCCAAGTTGGAAGAGGAGAAAATAGGGACAAACAAAATAAAATAAAAGTATAAAATCCAATCTCATTTTTTCCTCTTAACGAAGATTAACGCCATTTACAGTACAAAGGCAAATTTACATCAGAAAAAGCTACATTTCCTTTTTGGGCTTGAACCAAGTCATGTGAATTCCCCACTTAAGTACCAAAGCTTGATTCTGCTTCCTTTTGTCCTGCAAAACAAGACACAAGCAGTTAATACAGATATAAAAGGCTTGAAATAAGTGTTAAACCAGTGCTGAACAGAGGCTAGTAAGTGCTTGTCCTTTTGAATGATGGTTTCCCCTAGCCACATCAGCCTCCAGGAGAAACAAGACAAAATTCAAAAACACTTCAAAAAGGGACAAAATGGGAGAGTTGGTAACAGAGGAGGACGATACTGCAAAGAGGATTAGCAAACCACTAATCTAAACTTGCAAGAAAGTTCATGATGTAATCACATGCACAGACGACCACAGAGCAAAAATACAATCCCACCGCAGAGTCCACAAGATCCATATGGGAGCATTGAAGTATTTGATCGCTGTCGTCAAACAATCATAAAATAAAACCTAACAAACTCCAACTACAGTAGCTAGGGCAAGTCAGGGTCGATCCCACAAAGAAGAGACGAGGCTGTTAACTAATCAAAACAACTTAAGAAAACAAACACGTTAAGAGCACCAAATTATAAGAAAGCAGATATTAAAACAGAAATCTAAATTAACTAAGAAAACAATAAGAAAACCAACAATACCTTCCTACTTATCCCCACCTAAGTATGAAATTAATCAAAGATACCATGGATCACAGATCAATAGATCAATCAACATAAACGACTGATCGGTTGTTAGCAATCATAAAAATAATCCCCACAAAAACTAACTAAACTAGCTAAGGTAAGTAGGGGTCGAATCCCACAGAGAAGGGTTATAATTGTTCAAAAAGAAGAAAGATCTTTTCCAAAAATCAATTAGAAAATAGGGGATTAATTATATCAATTATAAAGAAAACAATTAAACTAAAAATAAAGCAAAGTAAATTAAATCTAGATCTAAAACAGATTATAAAGAAAACAATAATTATAAAACATACTTCTTCTCCGATGGTATGATTCAATCAGATTAACTATGGATCATCGACTTAAAAGGTGAATTAAGCATCTTATTCTTGACTGACAACTGATACAGGTTTCCAAACATGTATTTTACATAAGAGGCCCGTTAAAGCTGCAGTTATCCCTTTTATTCCTTCAGCAATCGATTACTTTTTTAGGGCTTAAAGATGACTTAAGAACCAAGCATTAAGATTAATTAATTTTACACACATGCCTACAAGTAGAACCATACGAAGAGAAATTTCTCGCCCTCCGATAGACAAACGCCCATCAAGCAGCGATTAAACAAACCTGATGTGCTACCATAAATCAAACTAGGGGTTTAATCCTTATTTGACTAGCAATAGATCTATCCAATCACATCGTTAGTGGCCACTTAAGTCAGTAAAATTCAAGATCATAAAATATAACAGGGTTTTGACTACTATCATCAAGAACTTAACAGAAAATTATAAGTATAGAAATCTCACCATAATCAATTGATTGAATTCACCAAAGGATCAGAAGTATTAACGGTTTAGCTACTCATGGACTTAGGAAAATCCATGAGAGGCATAAGAGTACTTACAAAACTAGGGAGGAACAATTTCTCCTCCTTGAAAACCTAGGGTTGTCGCACCCCTCTATGATTAGAGAGGGTGTCGACCTCCCCTTCTAAAAACTGAGAAAAACCTAACTAAAGAAAGGTAGAAAAAGAGAATTATGTAATTGTGTAGTATGTATGTGAATTGTGATACAGGAGGTGGCTATTTATAGTGGAGGAATAACCTGTAGACACCCATTTTTAGCCCATACCCTTTTTATTTAGTTTAAAATATTTCTTGATTTGCATTTAGGGGTATTTAAGTCATTTCATAGTTTATTTTGACATTTTGGCAATTCAGTAGAATATAATGAGTGATTTTATATATTGCATTCAAGAATTAAAAATAAATAAATCACAAAAAAGAAAAAGAAAAGAAAAATGGGGGAATCACAAAAAGAAACATTTTCCATTCGAGCTTTTATTAGGGTTATAGATCACTTTACCAAGTTGAATCTTGCTCCATCAATTATCAATTTGGGTTAGCCATCACACCATGATTGGGTCATTGGCATGGAGTTTATGGGCATTCGGGCCTTCATTTTTATTTGTGTATTTCTGTTGGATCCTCATTTGTACTTAGGCCATTATTGAACTATACTTAGTAAAAGAAAAAAAAATTAAAATACAAAAAGGGAAGTAGCTTTCTAAATTCGCATTTCTGCAAATTGTAAGTTCCGAATTCAATAAATTACAAAAATTGATGATTGGGAATTCACCAAACCCTTCTCTACTTACACCGCCCCTTTACATACTTTGAAAAAGAAATAAGTTTACATACTTTTGTATTTTACAAAAATTAAGTTTACATACTTTGAAAAAGAAATAAAAACCAAGAAAAAGGAAGTTTTGATCTCTGCCTAATTCCCATTAAGAATGTGTTTCCTCTCTTTCATTTTTCCCTTGCATCCTGCACACAACACAACAGTATCCATACAAAGAAAAGGCATATCAGCTTGCTAGCATTGGTCATTTAGCACCCTGCATTAAGCATTTAGATTAACATTTTTTTTTAAAAAAAAGAGGCATTTTGTCACAAATTAGGTTGCATATGATTTAAGAAAGGGTTGCATGTAAACATTTCAAGCATAGTAAAAAAACAACATTTTCACTGCATTTTGCACTCATATCAGTTTCAGTTACCTCACATATAGGCACCCATTTAAGTATTCTAGCACACATGGCAGCATATATATCACACGAATGCATTCATGTTACAATCTTTTGCATACTGAACCAATCATCAAGCATCCATGTCAGTTTACATATAAGATCATTGCATTTGCAGCAAATAAAGAATCACAATTTCGGACTTAAAACATACAAAAACAGAGCCCATTTCTCAAAGGCAATTCAAGACCAATTCAATGACAGAGCATCGTAGTCGGCAAGGTCCATTAACCAATGCAACAAGGTTCTTATAATCAAAGATAAATTGATATAGGAACCAAACAAGCAGAGCTCAAGAGGCAAGCAAATCTGCAGTCAAGAAACATTTCCTTCAAACGATGAAGCAAGCAAGGTAGCAAACAGAAATAGAAAGAAATCTCAGGGCAATACAGCAATGAATCATACAAGAACCAAAGTCAAGACACAGTATCAAGCTTGTTCAAGTGAAATACAAGGCATAAATAAAAAAAAAAGAAGAGATTGCAAGGAGGAAAGAGTTCACCTCGTTGGCAGCAGTTGATTGGTCTTTGGAACAAAATGGAGGCCCTAGGATTGGTCCAACTCAGCAACGTATACCACCTGCAATGAAGAGAGTACACGTGAGAAGCAAAAATTTACAAAGTCATAAGAAGACAAATTCAGAGCATATTGGCTGGTGCACTCACTCGCATCGCATGTACTGATACGGATTTAACTATCACCTGCAGAAGAGACAAAAAAGGTTAGAATTGGGAACCGAAAAATAAATAAAAAGGAGAACAAAAAACAGAAGATAAAAGGGAAAAAAAGGAGGGTTTCAGGAGAGTTTTGGTAGAGGGGGGCGGCAGGGAATGAAAAAAGCTCCCTAGGGGTTCTTATTTCTTCAGTTTACAGCGGCACCAAAAAATATACAGAAAAATATATACAGAAAAAGCTAAAAGAAAAAAAAGGGAAAACAGAAAAAAACTCCCTCTCACCCATCAGAAAAATAGAGTCTCTCTCATTCTCTTTCTAGACAAGAGACTACTCTCTTTCTCAATATCTTTTTCACTGAAAAGTTGAAGCTAGGGTTCATAAAAGGGATTTTTGGGGATTTCTATCTTTGGTGGGGATTAATCGAATTAACTATTGGGTTTCAAACAAGAGAGCGAAGTGGTTGACAGAAGTCGAAGTCAGGGTCACGGGATTTGAAGGTTTTGGGTCCTCGGGTTTGGTGTCCTGGACGGTGGAGGGTTCAGATCGGAGAGTGGTTAGAGGCATTTGGAAGTGGAAGAAGAGGAGAATAACATACCTGAAGTTCGAGTTCATCGGACGGCTCGATTTGGAGAGCAGAAAAGGTAAAGAGAGCCTCGGGTTAGGCTCGGTTCGTGCATTTCCAAGGCAGATTAGAGGAAACAAGGGTCGGATTTGGAACGGGGAAGGAGAAAGGAAGAAAACTGGAGATTTTGAGCCCCATCCGTGCTCCGGCGAAGGTCCGACACGGTGAGGCAGGGCGGCTCAGGCGGAGGCGTGATTTCCGACGGGTGGTGGCGCAGGGACAAAGGAAGGAAGAAGATGAAGTTTGAAAAATAGGGTTAGGGTTTAGTATTTATACTAAACATAGAGCCCGACCCGTTTCCCATTAGATGACCCGCAAGCTGACCCGCTCCAGGTAAGGGTCTAATTCCTTTCAATTCAGTCCCTATTTCATGCATTTAGATCCTTTAGGTTGCCATTTAGTTCAATTGAGTCCAATAAGTTGATGGAGTGTTTATTTAAGTCTCAAATGCCCAATTTTGTTTAAAATTTAGTAATTAAATTCAATAAAAAAATGTAAAGGATAGTTAAGCATGTGCCTCATATTTATTTCTTTTATAATTGCTGCAAGTATAATTTGTCATATAGCTTCAAGAAAAATGATCCCGTGATGGGAAAGGAGGACGACTCATTCATGCGTGTCTGAATTTGTTCGCCTTCTCCCGGAGGCTTGGAAATTTCCAGAGGTCGTTTACCATTTATTGAGAGGCAGCCAAAGGCGTTCCTCGTATAACTGATGGGTAAATTAAAATCAAATTGGAATTTCATGCATCATTAGCATTCATGCATCTAGGGTCAGACTTAATAATTTTCAATTAATAGTTAAAGAAAATCCAAAAAAAGGGGAAAATCGAAAACCATTTTCTTCAAAATTAAAAAAGAGTTTGTGCTTGAGAATTGTTCTCTTTTAGTTTTCCAAGATATAAAAAAAATCAAATCAAAAAGAAAAAATTGAATCTTTCAAAATTAAATACAAAGGTTTTCAAAAATCTAAAATAATCAAAATTCAAAAATCAAAAAAAGAATTTCATTCCAAGATTTCAAAGTATTCAATTTAGGTCTTTTCAAATTGGGAAAGTTCCCATCAAGTTTTCAAAGTGTTCAATTTAAGTCTTTTCAAAACACTCAAACATAATTTTTCAAATAGTGTCGTTTTAACGGTAAGTTTTAAAGAAAATCCTCATCGTGAGGAGCCCAAAAAGAGAATAAATAATAAATGGGAAAGTTCCCAACATTCCTATTTCGAAAATTCAAAACCCATTTTTGCTTGTTTATTTTGCTTAAGTTTAAGGATTAAATAAAAGAGTTTAAGGGCATGAATACTTAAGAATAGAGACAAACAAAAATAGAAACCCACAGTGAATTCTAAACTAGTCAGTGCTGCCTTTTGACGGGCGTCGTGGGGGTGCTAATCCTTCCCCACGCGTACCCGACTCCCGAACCTTTAAGACTTTGGTAGAAGACCGTTTATTAGGTTTAGTGTTGCCTTTGCCAAGCTTAGGTTAACATTAGGCTTAATAATCTGATAGGTGGCTAATCACACCTAGGTTAAAAAAAGATTAGTGGCGACTCCCATAGGATTTCAGTAGTAAATCCCCTTAGTTTTTAGTTTCTTTAAGTCGTACAGCGGTAGGGTTCGGTACCCCCCGGACCCGGACGTTGCGACAGCTTGGTGACTCCGCTGGGGACCGTTAGAGAGTCGAACTGAATGCTAGTTTTGAGTTGGTTAGGGTTTCTAGATTTGGTTGTTGCTTGCATTTTCTTGTTCACTCATGCCTGTTTATTCTTGCCTATCTTTATGCTTTTTATGCTTACATGCTTTCATATTCTTGTATATATTCTGTCTAACTTATCATGCATTGTTTCTCCTCTTGGGGGTAGTTTAGTAATTTGGGTTAGGAATTGTTGGTAGAGGTTTGTATGTTCCTTCACACAAGCACTAAATAACTTGCATTTTCATTCTGCATGAGCTTATACCGGAGCTCTATCCCTTTAGGAGGAAGTAAAGTAGCTTACCTTCGTGTGACAATCGTCTCCGTGCGGGTTTTGCCAAATACTTGCACTCAGTCTGGACCTTGCTAGCCTAGAGTGGGCGATAGTAAGGATAGTCTGGGAACCTTTAGATCCAATGTGAAACCTCACCCATCATGTAGATCCTCGAGAGACATCCAGCTTAGGTAGAGGCAATCCCGTGAGGATGAACCCGGGTACACAAAAGGAACATTTCTAACCTTTACTATTTCGTCTTTGCAAAATTAGATCGTAGAATGAGCAATTGCATTGCTCACAATAGGCGGACTGACCTGCTCCAAACGGGCTTATAGTCTGAAAGTTTTTCAAGGAAAGTGTTTTGATCAATAAAAGAAGGGGCACGATTTCTCCTTAATTTTCAATTATCCACTCATATTTATGTTCAGTTACTAACAAATCTTTCTTTGTTGTTTTCAAATTGGATGCATATGTATAACTCTTTTGTTTTGCAGGTTGCGTTTTATATTTTCATAAGCATAGTCAAGCATGTTCGTGCATTTATTCATCAACACAGATTGCCATGCCATGCATCAATCTCAGGAATAAGAGACTTGCACTTTGCATTTCCATGCACATTTTCAAGAATTATCAAGATTGTCAAGCCATCCATTTGTACATATGCTCATACATGCATTAGTCAATCATTTGTATATGTCATACATTCATCATGCACTATCATCGACACTTGTTAATGGATACATATAGACAGTTCATGCATATCATTTGTAGATATTACTTGCTTTCTACCTGCTCTTGGAATCAAATATCATCAGGAAAACATATGTGACTAAAGGAAGCACATTGTAAAGCCAGTGAGGAAGAGGGCAGATGAAAGGCGGGGTTAATAAGCTTTTCTCCTTAGATACTTTGTGGAAAGTCAGGTCAAGCCGATGAAGTCGCTTTCAGCTCAGAAAAGTAACCATTCAATAGAGAACTGTGTGACCTCATGGAGGAAAATTAACAATCCCAAACCAGTCGCAAAAGGGGCAACAGAAGCCCACAAAAAGGGGGATTTCTCAAACTTCGGAGCATAGCTTGCACATGCATGACATCAGCATAGCATTTTGGCTTAAATCATTGTATTTTGAATCTCTAACATGTAGGATTGATAGTGGTTAAAATTGTTGCGAACAGAATTGACTTGAGAAAACTAAGTTCATTCTTTTAATAATAATAATAAATGAATCAAATAAAAAAGGAAAGGTTTCCTTCAGATAAGCGATCATGTGTTCTTAATAAATAGAGGTTTTGAAGGGGATTGGTGTTTACCACTAAAACTGACTCAAGCATGTTTGTGGAAAGGTCACTAACCTTTATCGGGACTATGAGCAAGGGAATGATGAGTTTTAATCAACGGATGTTTCAAAAACTAGTTTTATTCAAAGCAATGATTTCAAGGTGATTGAATCCATATTTTCAAGAGTTTTAAGGAGACAATTTGATCGACGGCAACACTACTCCTAAACTTCAAATTCTTTCGAATCCCGATTAAACCCATTCTCTTGGAATCCAACATCAAAGTCTTGTTTTCTTCTAATAAAGGGGTAATTCAGTCACACTATTAATGTTATCACAGTGCCTTGAGGGCAAAATGACCAAACTTCAATTTTCTCAACGTCCCTTAAATCACCAGGTTAATTTTCAATATCTCAAACTTTTCTTCCGACCAGAAGAAACAGTGCAGAACTCAAAGAGTTCAAATCGATTCACTCAGATTCATCATTAGGAGGGTCATTTCAATAAAAGGAGGCACGAAGTTTTGTCCTGTTTCCCCAATAAAAAAAAAGATAAATGAAAAAATTTAAAGAAAAAAAGAAAAAAGCAACGATGGTTTTCAAAAGGTATTGATAAAATGGTTTTCCAAAAATGATTTCAAACTCGTTTTTCCGAGGAATGCTCTTCAATGAAGATGTCCAATCTTGAAATGATAAATGTCTTTCTTTCATATTCCCTTCACTTGTAGAAAAATATCCATTGTTGTCCCCTTTGAGCCTAATTAATTTCTTTTCATTGAACCCTAATCAAGGATCACCCTCCACATTGGGGGGCAAAGGTGAAGAAGGATTAGTCTCGAAAGAAAAGGTTTGCACTCAATGTTGAATGGGGCATCCCGATAGTAATGAGTAAAGTTGACAACGAGGCATTGAGTCTACTCCATCAAGAAATTCAAATCAAAAGTCAATAAAGATGAAAAAACATGCAAAAAAAAGTGAAAATTGAAAGTGAAAGGGAAAATTAAAAAGAAAGTGAAAGGAAAAAGAAAGTATAAGATGGAGCAAAGGACAATCAGTATGATGAGATCCTTCACATGACAAGAAAATGATCCTTGATTCAAAAACCCTCAAATTTATTCTTTGAGCCTTTATATCCTTTCTTTGGCAACCCAGAACCCTAGCCTACATTACGTGCCTAATTAAAGTCCATATTTGATCAAGTGAGGACATTCGAGAGGAGATTTTTCCTCAACAAAAATAATAGTCCCTTTTTGCAAAATGTTTTGGGTCAAAACTTTTAAAAAGGTTTTTCGGGTGAATTTGGAGTATTTCAAGTGCAAAAAACAAAAGAAAAAAGAAGGAAAAAAAAAAGAAAGAATGAAGAAAAGAAGCTCTAGGGTGAAAACCCGAAAGGGCAGTCTAGAGCAAGAAGGGGAAATCAAGGAGCCACCCACAGTTGTGACAAGGAAACAGAAGATGACACCTCTATCATAATAATGAGCAGTGAGTTACTCTCAGGCATCAAACGCTTCAGCTTTGCCAAAGGAACCCAATTCTTTGAAGCCATATCTCTTTTTGACAATTCAAATCTCATGCCTTTCACAAAAAAGTGTTGACTCAAATCATGTCTCAGAAAAAGATTTCAAAACAAGAAGTTTTCAAAATAAGATTGTATTCCATTTGTGAGTTGAATATCAAAATTCGATTTTCATAATAAGATTGCATTCCATTTGTGAGTCCAAGATCAAAATTCACTTTTCAAGGGGCATTTTAGTGGTGATCACCAATTCTTTCCAAAAGGTTCATATTTCACAAAGTTTTCAAAGAATATGAGATTTGTTTGGGGCATATATTTCATAATAGCCATATAGGGGCACTATTTAGGAATTCATGACATGTTTCGAAAAGTTTCGATCACATGAATCTTACTTATTTGAATTTTAATTATTGATCAAATTTTGTTACAGGGAAACAAGGGAATGGATACAGGGAATAGTGAGATCAACAAAAGAACCTTTCAAAGTATACTATTCAAGTCAGATCTAGGGCAAAGATGAAGACAACAACAAAAACAAAGTTGCAAGGAAGCAAAGTCAAGAGAGCAAAGATTCAGAACATCAATCAAGAAGTTTTCATTTACAACATCAAATTCAGAGTTATTTTCCAAAGGTATTCTCTTTCAAAATCACTTCCATGTGATTCAGATTCAATTTTCAAGATTTTGCTTCGGTTCCATCCGAATGCTTCGACTTTTCCATAAGTCAAACTCGTTTCCATACGAGGTAGCTCAAACTTTGGTTCCACCCAAGCATTCAAGGGCTTTTCGACAAGCCAAACTCGTTTCCATACGAGGTAGATCAAGCTTTGGTTCCATCCAAGCAACATAGCCTTTTCCACAAGCCAAACTCGTTTCCATACGAGTCAATTCAAGCGTTGGTTCCATCCAAGCAACATGGACTTTTCCATAACCCAAGTTCAATGAGGTTTTCCAAAATCGGACTCATTTCCATATGGGTCGAGCCTTACTTCCAAGTAAGCTCAAATTAAGCTTATTTCCATGTAAGTTAAGTTCCACCTAGGTAATCTTTTCTCGCTTCCATGCGAATCTACAATTTGGCGACCACAATTGACAGTTGGTCAATTTCAATTCTTTAATACTTCAATTTCAAATCTTCAATCCTTCAATGTCAATTCTTCAATGCTTCAATTTCAATTCTTCAATTCCAATTCTTCAATAGTTCAATTTCAATTTCAATTCTTCAAATCAAATCCTTCAATGTTTCAATTTCAATTTTTCAATGTTTCAATTTCAATTCTTCAAATTCAATCCTCCAATGCTTCAATTTCAAATTCCAAATGCCAATGCTTCAATTTCGCTTCTTCAATACTTCAATATCCATTTTTCAATTCTTCAATTTCCATTTCTCAAATCTTCAATTTCAATATTTCAATGCTTCAGTTTCAATTTCAATGCTTCAAGTTCAATCCTTCAATTCAATGCTTCAATTTATCTTTCTTCAATGCTTCTATCATCCAATGCTTCAATTCTTCAATAATTCAATGCTTCAATTTACTTCAAAGATCCAGGGTGATCTTTCTTCAAAGTTCTTCAATGCTTCAATCCCTCAATTATTTAATGCCCCAGTTTCAATTTCAATTCTTCAATGCTTCAATTTCAATTCTTCAACGCTTCAATTTCAATACTTCAATTTCAATTCTTCAAATTCCAAATGCCAATGCTTCAATTTCAATCCTTCAATGTTTCAATTTCAATTTTTCAATGTTTCAATTTCAATATTTCAATGCTTCAAATCCAATTCTTCAAATTCCAAATGTCAATGTTTCAATTTCAATATGTCAATGCTTCAATTTCGATTCTTCCATTGCTTCAATTTCAATTCTTCGAATTCAATGTTTCAATTTCAATTCTTTGAAGCCTCTTTCAATGATTCCAAGATGCTCTTCCTTCAATTCCTCCATTTATTTTCAAAATGATCCAGGGCGATCTTTCCTCAAGATTTCAAATTACTCATCTTCTCAAGGTTTTTAAAGTTTCTCAATAAAACAGGTGTCTACGTCTTTGCGCACTTCCCAACTCTCAGAAAGTATGCAAACTACTTCTTTGCACACTTGCTGATAGTTAGAAAGCTCGCAAAGAGGGGCAGCTGTAGACACCCATTTTTAGCCCATACCCTTTTTATTTAGTTTAAAATATTTCTTGATTTGCATTTAGGGGTATTTAAGTCATTTCATAGTTTATTTTGACATTTTGGCAATTCAGTAGAATATAATGAGTGATTTTATATATTGCATTCAAGAATTAAAAAAAATAAATCACAAAAAAAAAGAAAAGAAAAATGGGGGAATCACAAAAAGAAACTTTTTCCATTCGAGCTTTTATTAGGGTTATAGATCACTTTACCAAGTTGAATCTTGCTCCATCAATTATCAATTTGGGTTAGCCATCACACTATGATTGGGTCATTGGCATGGAGTTTATAGGCATTCAGGCCTTCATTTTTATTTGTGTATTTCTGTTGGATCCTCATTTGTACTTGGGCCATTATTGAACTATACTTAGTAAAAGAAAAAAAAATAAAATACAAAAAGGGAAGTAGCTTTCTAAATTCGCATTTCTGCAAATTATAAGTTCCGAATTCAATAAATTACAAAAATTGATGATTGGGAATTCACCAAACCCTTCTCTACTTACACCGCCCCTTTACATACTTTGAAAAAGAAATAAGTTTACATACTTTTGTATTTTACAAAAATTAAGTTTACATACTTTGAAAAAGAAATAAAAACCAAGAAAAAGGAAGTTTTGATCTCTGCCTCATTCCCATTAAGAATGTGTTTCCCATGTTTCATTTTTCCCTTGCATCCTGCACACAACACAACAGTATCCATACAAAGAAAAGGCATATCAGCTTGCTAGTATTGGTCATTTAGCACCCTGCATTAAGAGGCATTTTGTCACAAATTAGGTTGCATATGATTTAAAAAAGGGTTGCATGTAAACATTTCAAGCATAGTAAAAAAACAACATTTTCACTGCATTTTGCACTCATATCAGTTTCAGTTACCTCACATATAGGCACTCATTTAAGTATTCTAGCACACATGGCAGCATATACATCACATGAATGCATTCATGTTACAATCTTTTGCATACTGAACCAATCAACAAGCATCCATGTCAGTTTACAAATAAGATCATTGCATTTGCAGCAAACAAAGAATCACAATTTCGGACTTAAAACATACATAAACAGAGCCCATTTTTAAAAGGCAATTCAAGACCAATTCAATGACAGGGCATCGTAGTCGGCAAGGTCCATTAACCAATGCAACAAGGTTCTTATAATCAAAGATAAATTGATACAGGAACCATGCAAGCAGAGCTCAAGAGGCAAGCAAATCAGCAGTAAAGAAACATTTCCTTCAAACGATGAAGCAAGCAAGGTAGAACACAGAAAAAGAAAGAAATCTCAGGTCAATACAGCAATGAATCATACAAGAACCAAAGTCAAGACACAGTATCAAGCTTGTTCAAGTGAAATACAAGGCATAAAAAAAAAAGAAGAGATTGCAAGGAGGAAAGAGTTCACCTCGTTGGCAGCAGTTGATTGGTCTTTGGAACAAAATGGAGGCCCTAGGATTGGTCCAACTCCAACATATACCACCTGCAATGAAGAGAGTACACGTGAGAAGCAAAAATTTACAAAGTCACAAGAAGACAAATTCAGAGCATATTGGCTGGTGCACTCACTCACAGCGCATGTACTGATACGGATTGAACTGTCACCTGCAGAAGAGACAAAAAAGGTTAGAATTGGGAACCGAAAAATAAATAAAAAGGAGAACAAAAAAAAGAAAAAAAAAGGATAAATAGAAGGGAAAAAAGGAGGGTTTCAGGAGAGTTTTGGTAGAGGGGGGCGGCAGGGAATGAAAAAAGCTCCATAGGGGTTCTTATTTCTTCAGTTTACAGCGGCACCAAAAAATATACAGAAAAATATATACAGAAAAATATATACAGAAAAAGCTAAAAGAAAAAAAAGGGAAAACAGAAAAAAAAAACTCCCTCTCACCCATCAGAAAAATAGAGTCTCTCTCATTCTCTCTCTAGACAAGAGACTACTCTCTTTCTCGATATCTTTTTCACTCAAAAGTTGAAGCTAGGATTCATAAAATGGATTTTTGGGGATTTCTATCTTTGGTCGGGATTAATCGAATTAACTATTGGTTTTCAAACAAGAGAGCGAAGTGGTTGACAGAAGTCGGAGTCAGGGTCACGGGATTTGAAGGTTTTGGGTCCTCGGGTTTGGTGTCCCGGACGGTGGAGGGTTCAGATCGGAGAGTGGTTAGTGGCATTTGGAAGTGGAAGAAGAGGAGAATAACATACCTGAAGTTCGAGTTCATCGGACGACTCGATTTGGAGATCGGAAAAGGTAAAGAGAGCCTCGGGTTAGGCTCGGTTCGTGCATTTCCAAGGCAGATTAGAGGAAACAAGGGTCGGATTTGGAATGAGCAAGGAGAAAGGAAGAAAACTAGAGATTTTGAGCCCCATCCGTGCTCCGGCGAAGTTCCGACACGGCGAGGCAGGGCGGCTCAGGCGGAGGCGTGATTTCCGACGGCTGGCGGCGCAGGGACAAAGGAAGGAAGAAGATGAAGTTTTAAAAATAGGGTTAGGGTTTAGTATTTATACTAAACCTAGAGTCCGACCCGTTTCCCATTAGATGACCCGTGAGCTGACCCGCTCCAGGTAAGGGTCTAATTCCTTTCAATTCAGTCTCTATTTCATGCATTTAGATTCTTTAGGTTGCCATTTAGTTCAATTGAGTCCAATAAGTTGATGGAGTGTTTATTTAAGTCTCAAATGCCCAATTTTGTTTAAAATTTAGTAATTAAATTCAATAAAAAAATGTAAAGGATAGTTAAGCATGTGCCTCATATTTATTTCTTTTATAATTGCTGCAAGTATAATTTGTCATATAGCTTCAAGAAAAATGATCCCGTGATGGGAAAGGAGGACGACTCATTCATACGTGTCTGAGTTTGTTCGCCTTCTCCCGGAGGCTTGGAAATTTCCAGAGGTCGTTTACCATTTATTGGGAGGCGGCCAAAGGCGTTCCTCATATAACTGACGGGTAAATTAAAATCAAATTGGAATTTCATGCATCATTTGCACTCATGCATCTAGGGTCAGACTTAGTAATTTTCAATTAATAGTTAAAGAAAATCCAAAAAAAGGGGAAAATCGAAAATGAAATAGTATAAAACAATTTTCTTCAAAATTAAAAAAGAGTTTGTACTTGAGAATTGTTCTCTTTTAGTTTTCCAAGATATAAAAAAAATCAAATCAAAAAGAAAAAATTGAATCTTTCAAAATTAAATACAAAGATTTTCAAAAATCTAAAATAATCAAAATTCAAAAATTAAAAAAGAATTTCATTCCAAGATTTGAAAGTATTCAATTTAGATCTTTTCAAATTGGGAAAGTTCCCATCAAGTTTTCAAAGTGTTCAATTTAAGTCTTTTCAAAACACTCAAACATCATTTTTCAAATAGAGTCGTTTTAACTGTAAGTTTTAAAGAAAATCCTCATCGTGAGGAGCCCAAAAAGAGAACAAATAATAAATGGGAAAGTTCCGAACATTCCTATTTCGAAAATTCAAAACCCATTTTTGCTTGTTTATTTTGCTTAAGTTTAAGGATTAAATAAAAGAGTTTAAGGGCATGAATACTTAAGAATAGAGACAACCAAAATTAGAAACCCACAGTGAATTCTAAACTAGTCAGTGCCGTCTTTTGACGGGCGTCGTGGGGGTGCTAATCCTTCCCCACGCGTACCCGACTCCCGAACCTTTAAGACTCTTGTTAGAAGACCGTTTATTAGGTTTAGTGTTGCCTTTGCCAAGCTTAGGTTAACATTAGGCTTAATAATCTGATAGGTGGCTAATCACACCTAGATTAAAAAAAGATTAGTGGCGACTCCCATAGGATTTCAGTAGTAAATCCCCTTAGTTTTTAGTTTCTTTAAGTCGTACAGCGGTAGGGTTCGATACCCCCCGGACCCGGATGTTGCGACATAACCTAAAGACTACTTCTTGTCTTTGGCATGCAACTGTCTAGAAAAATCAAGAACAAAACTAAAAAGAAAAATTAGCAGTAACAGTTCTTAAACAAAAACATAAAATATTTTTTTTAAAAGGAAAAAACGGAAAAGAAAGACTTTTATTTTAAAAAAAAATCGTAAACCCTAACTTTTTTTTAAAATCGAAAACTTTTTATTTTTTAGAAAAAACGGAAAAACAGATTTTTTTTAGAGCAGATTAATTCTTGGATCTAATCTCACTTCCCTTCAATTCCCTTCCCCGGCAACGGCGCCAAAATTTATGATCGATCGTCAGCAATCATAAAAATAATCCCCACAATAACTAACTAAACTAGTTAGGGCAAGTAGGGGTCGAATCCCACAGAGAAGGGTTATAATTGTTCAAAAAGAAGAAAGATCTTTTCCAAAAATCAATTAGAAAATAGGGCATTAATTATATCAATTATAAAGAAAACAATTAAACTAAAAATAAAGCAAAGTAAATTAAATCTAGATCTAAAACATATTATAAAGCAAACAATAATTATAAAACATACTTCTTCTCCGATGGTATGATTCAACCAGATTAACTATGGATCATTGATTTAAAAGGTGAATTAAGCATCTTATTCTTGACTGACAACTGGTATAGGTTTCCCAACATGTATATTAGATAAGAGGCCGGTTAAAGCTGCTGTTATCCCTTTTATTCCTTCAACAATCACTTACTTTTTTAGGACTTAAAGATTGCTTGAGAACAAAACATTAAGAATAATTAACTTTACACACATGCCTACAAATTGAACCATACGAAGAGAAATTTCTCGCCCTCCGATAGACAAACGCCCATCAGGCAGCGATTAAACAAACCTGATGTGCTACCATAAATCAAACTCGGGGTTTAATCCTTATTTGATTAGCAATAGATCTATCCAATCACATCGTTAGTGGCCACTTAAGTTAGTAAAATTCAAGATCATAAAATATAACAGGGTTTTGACTACTATCATCAAGAACTTAACACAAAATTATAAGTATAGAAATCTCACCATAATCAATTGATTGAATTCACCAAAGGATCAGAAGTATTAACGGTTTAGCTATTCATGGACTTAGGGTACTTACAAAACTAGGGAGGAACGATTTCTCCTCCTTGAAAACCTAGGGTTGTCGCACCCCTCTATGATTAGAGAGGGTGTCGACTTCCCCTTCTAAAAGTAGAGAAAAACCTAAACTAAAGAAAGGTAGAAAAAGAGAATTATGTAATTGTGTAGTATGTATGTGATTTGCGATACATGAGGTGGCTATTTATAGTGGAGGAATAACCTAAAGACTCCAACTAGACTTAGGAAAAGGCTAGGACGGTTCTAGGGGCTGACTTGGTCTCCAAGTTGGATTAGATGTCTTCCTAGAGTAGAATCCAAGTCAGAATAGGATTTTGGAATTTTATGGATTTCTACAGAAACAGAAGATTCGGGCTTGAAGATGGCAGAACTGGGCTTTGTACTAAAGGAACGTTGTAGAGCTCAAAATTAGCTTTCCAACGGCTACTTATGGGCTCAAAACGGACATCTGAGCAGAAAGTTATGGCCTTTCTTCCAAGACTGCGCTGAATCCTACTCCAAATAGGGCTAGTTACGGGAAATTACGGGATTTGGATATTCCTTTGGATATTAAGCCCACAAATTGGGATTTTAACTCCAATTGTTGACTTATATGGGCTAAGTATAATCCCATATAAATTATCCAAAAATCCTTAACTTCTAGGCTTGGCTTCAATCATTTGCCAATAAACTCCAAATCTTCAATTCTTTCTTCTTGAATTAATTCTTCAATTGTCTTCAAATCTTCAAAATATCTTCAAGAAATCTTATAACACGAACTTCGAATCTTCAAATCCATAGTTGAGTAAAAAGTCACTGAAATAGCTCCAAAAAGAGTGAAAAACAATAAGTTTTCACTTTTCTTATCTTCAAGACCTAAAAACACAAATACTTGCAAAATAGGGTAAAAACACATATAAAAGTGGAAAAAAGTATATAAAAATAGCTATAAAAATATGCATAATTTTAGCTCGATCAACAGCATAAACAAGTCTTTGACAAGGAATCAAAATACTAGTTATTCTTCTTCATCCTAATTTATTATGAGATTCAGACTAAATCAGTACTAGTTATTCCCAATTAAACAACCTTTTATTAATTACCAAATTAGTTACTAGTTATTCACTAATTAAGCAACCAATAAAGCATTAAGATCAAATAGATAAACCAAATATAGACTTATGATTACTAGTTATTCATCAGAACATAAGATCAATACAAAACCCAATTCAATACATCAATTACTAGTTATTCATTGAATATATTAAATCTTGCTACTATTGAATTACTAGCTATTCACAAAATCCAACAGGGATCCAATTAATTAACTGATTAGGCGTGCACTCCCAGCAATCAATTAACTAAAATCAAGACAACAAATCCAGGGTTAAGCATGAAAACTTGTTTATCAAAGAGGTTAAAACATCAAATTAAAATTGCTAAGTAAAAGTCATCAAATTAGCTCCAAAAATAGTGAAAACTAAGTTTCCACATTTCTTCTCTTCAAGACCTAAAAACACAAATACTCGTAAAATAGTTTAAAATCGCACATAAAAATACCAAAAAGTATAGGAAAATGATCATAAAAATAGGCCTATTTTGGCTCGATCAATATTCTCCGAGTTGAAAGCAGGAAGCTGAAGTAGAAACCTTAATTCCTTTGACGTGATGTCTCCTATGTTTTCCTTCATTTTCATTTTCTAGGTTTTAGTTGATTTGGGAGTTTCGATAGCTTTTAGGAGTTGTGTGTTGGAATTTTCAAGGCATTGACGGTGGTTGTTGTCGGGTTTCGCCATTTTCAGTTTCGTGTAGTCCCATTTTGGTGAGTGTAGGTACTAGTTATCATTGAGTCTGGGTACGGGTTTCTAAGAAAAAAAAAGGGGAACCTTTGCGCAGATCGGCTTCTAATTCAGGCGAAACAGTGGTGAACGACGAGCTTGAAGTGGCGCTACGTTCTTAGAGAGAGAGAGAGAGGAGATCGAGCTTCAAAGAGAGAGAGTGTGTGAAAGCGGTAAAGAAAGAAGAGAAGAGGAAGAAGAAGTGTACGGTTAACTAAAGGTGGAGGAAAAATTAAAGTAAGAGGGGGTATAGTTCCAATCACTTTTAATTTAGTCCTTTATGTTAATTCATTTGAGTCCTGTTATTTGCTATTTCGTTCACATAATGACTGTAACTTTACAGCGTGTTCAGCCTAGTCCTTGGCTCTAGTTCAATTTAGTTCCCCAACATTTAGATTTACCTCAATTTAAAGCTTAATTATAGGAATTGGGTTAGTTTTCAAAAAAATTGGTAGAGAAAAAAGAAAAATGTTAGATTTAAATTAATTTAAGAAATCATTTGCATACATTTAGGGTTTTGTTTTGTGCAATTGATTCAATTGGCTGCAATTAATCCTAATTGATTGTTTGTTTGAGGTTCTTGGGTTGCTTTTGCTGTGATTGAAGGTTTAATTTGAAGAATTTCAGGCCCTATTGGATTCAAGTGGTACAAAATTGGATTTAAGTGGTACTAGGGTTCTTGATTGATTGAATTGGTTGAATTATGTTTTGTGTGCTTTGATTGGATTTGTGCAGCAAGCTTGGGCGATATAAGGAGGCTACAAATTGGTTTGAGATCACTTTTCTTTAATTCACAAAAGTTTGGCTACTAATTGTTTGTTCCTCAAGTAGGTCACGAGAAGAAAGAAGTACTCTTACAAGTTGCTCTTATTAGGCCTATTGAACCTAGTAAAAGGCATAATCTAGTGAGATCATCAAGAGAGTAGAGGACCGCCAATCCATAGGTTGAGTGCAAACACGAGAGCACAACAAGGTATACACACACACACACACTTGTGAGGAATTTTTACTACTAACTTTTTCTTTTGTGTAGCTACAATGGAAGGGGATCAAAATCAAGCCAATGACTTGGCTGCGATGATGCAAACCCGTATGCAAAGAGTGGAAGCTATGTCTACTCAAGTTCATCAAAGATTGGACACCCTAGAGGTCCAAAATCAACAAGCTCAACCTCCCCAACCAAGGGTCAACATCGCACAAGGAGTACACCAACAAGCTCAAAGGCAAGTTGTTAGGAGAGGTGATCCAATGGATAGATTAAGGGAACAAGAGGCCGGAGGTCAAGCCTATTTGGACAATTAGAGGCCTAGGAGAATTGTTGAAAGAGATGAGCCTAAAGACAACATCAAGTACAAGATCCCAAAGTTCAATGGGAGAGGGACTCCTGCTGATTACTTGGAGTGGGAATCGAAATTGGACATGTACTTTGACTATCATCCCTTTGCAGAACCTAAGAAGGTACAAATTGCTATCCTTGAGTTTGTTGAGAATGCTTTAAATTGGTGGAATCAATTAGTGCAATCAAGGAGAAGGAATTTGGAGCGGCCTATTGATACTTGGGTTGAGTTGAAGAGTGTCATGAGAAAGAGATTTGTGCCAAGCTTTTACATCAACTCTCTTTACCAAAGCTTACAAACTCTGAGGCAAGGGTCAAAGAGTGTTGATGAGTACTACTCGGAGATGATGTTGTTGATGTCTAAGGCTGAGATTGAGGAAGCTCCACAAGCTACAATGGTCAGTTTTCTTGCGGGCTTAAATAGAGACATTCATGATATAGTGGAGATGTAACAACACTATGATGTTGAGGAGATGTTGCAACATGCCTTGAAGGCCGAGGGTCAAGTCAAGAGGAATGGCACGGCTAAGAAAGGATTTTCATCTTCAAACTCATGGAAAACTCCTATTAAGAAAGATAAAAAACTCCAATCAAGGAGGTGGTGCAAAAGGGTTTAGTAAGTCCTAAAACCGATTCTAAATCTTCATCTAGTTCTTCTTCTAAATCTAATATTAAGTGTTTCAAGTGTCAAGGATTTGGTCATTATGCTATGGGATTGTGTCAACAAGAAAACATTGTACTTTAATGATCATGGGGAGCTTGTTAGTGAAGAGGAGGAATTTAATCTAAGTGGTGATGGAAATGATGAACGGGATGAGGAAGAGTTTGCGCATGATGAGGATGATGATGATGGTGAAGTACTCCTGATCGAGCCAAAAACAACCATATTTTTATGGCTATTTTACTATGTTTTGGGGTCTATTTATGCTCTAATTTGCCTTATTTTGATGATATTTGTGTTTTTAGTCCTTATAGATAAGAAATTGAGAATTTGCTTATTTTCACTATTTTTGGAGCTATTTTGATGACTTTTTACATAGATATTAACAAAGTAATTTTAAGTATAGATTTGGAGATGCGAAGTTCGTGATTTGAAGATTTCTTGAAGATAATTTGAAGACTTGAAGATCATTGAAGAATTATTTCAAGGAGCAAGAGTTGAAGATTGGAGTTTAAATTGCGAAGGATTGAAGACAAGCCCTGAAGAAGCCCGAAAATTATGGAATTTTGGATATTTTATTTGGGAAAATACTCAGCCCATATAAATCCATAATTGGAGTTAAAATCTCAATTTGGGTCCCACAAATCCAAAAAGATATCCAAATCCCGTAATTTCCCGATACTAGTCCGATTTGGAGTAGGATTCAGCGGAGTCTCGGTAGAAAGGCCATAACTTTCTGCCCAGATGTCCGTTTTAAGCCCATGAGTACTCGTTACAAAGCTAACTCCGAGATCTACAACTTTCCTTTGAAGTCCAAAGCCCAATTCTGCTGTTTTCAAGCCCAAATCTCAAGTAGAAGTTTCTACAGAAATCCAGAAAATTCCAGAATCCTACTATGACTTGGATTATACTCTAGGATGACATCTAATTCAACTTGGAGTCTAAGTCAGCCCTAAACCGCCCTATCTATGTTCATCCACTATAAATAGCCACCTTAGGTCTAGATTTTGTGTGTAATTTTATTCTCATAAGATATATTGTTTAGTTGAAGATTTGGAGGAGAAAAACCTAGGAGCCGCCGTCCCCTTCTCTTCCTCATCCATAGATAAGTTCTCTTTCCTCCAATGTAGAATTTAATTGATCTCTTGACTATTATCATGCTGAGATTTTGTGCTTATATATGAGAATTATTTTGGGTATTTCTTAGATCTCTGTTTTAATCCTATGTTGCTTGTTTTGATGCGTTGGAGTCGACACTGCCTTGATAAATTAGGTTAACATTAGCTAGATTAGATCTAGAATTAGAACCTCAGATTTAATCATATGTAGCAATTGGATGAGAGTTAGACCTCCTTCCAAGAGAGATAAGAATCAATGACCGAGAAATTGCTTGTTGTGCTTGTTTATAAATTACTTGTACTTAATGCTTTATTCCTAGACAATCCTTAAGCCCTAGAATGGTAATTGATTGTTGAAAGAGTAAAAGGGGTAGATTAAGCCCTAGAACGGTAAATTTATCTAATTGAGGTAATTTAAGATTTAAATCACCAAGCTATCCAAGGTTTTCATAATTTTTAGATATCAATGATCCATATTATTTATGTCAAGAGGGGGATTAATTCTTTGTTGGAGGGTTTTCTTTAATTGTTTTTCTCAATTTATTCTCTGCTTTTTAATTAATTGTTTTCTTTAATTTTCTTGATTGCTTTCTTAGCTAATTCTGTAGTTTGTTAGATTTAATTTTAAACTCTTTTCCAAAATTCTCTCTATTTTATTTTGTTTTAAGAAAAAGAATAAATAACCAATTTCTCTGTGGGTTCGACCCCTACTTGCCCTAGCTATTCTTAGTTAGTAATTGTTGGGATATTTATTTTATGGTCATTGACGACACGATCATAATTTTGGCGTCGTTGCCGGGAAATTGTGTTTTATTTCTTTTCTTTTTCTTTTCTATTAGATTTGCACTTGATCATCTTTGTTTTGCAGAAAAGATCCAATGGCGCAACCACAAACGTTACGGGAGCTGAACTTCAAAAGTGAGATGCCGCCACTTTGCATTGATTATCCTACTTCGGATATGACTTGCAAATTGCCGTCAGCAGTAATCCACAAGATGCCTACGTTTCAGGGAGAATTTCATGAGAACCCTCATGATCATCTACATAGTTTCTTTATCAACTGTGCTGTAATCACTGGGATGCCTCAAGAGGAAGCAAGACTTCGAATTTTTCCTTTGACATTAGAAGGAAAAGCGAGAAACTGGTTCATAAGTCTGCCATCAAAATCCATAAATTCTTGGAAGAAAATGGAGGCAGTATTTTTGAACAAGTTTTTCCCTGAAGCAAAGCATGCAGATGTCAGAAAGAAAATCACCTCTTGTCAACAACAACGTGGCAAGAAGTGGCATCAATACTAGGAGAGATACATCGAGATCTGTGCAAGCTGCCCTTACCACAACCTGAGTGAAGCACTTTTGATCCAGAATTTCTATGATGGATTAGTCTATGACGATCGAATGAATATTGATTCTGCAAGTGGAAGAAGCTTTACACTCAAAACACCGGAGGAAGCAAGGAAACTGCTCAACACCATGACAGAAAACATCCATCAATTAAGTACAACAAATTCATCAGCAAAGGAGCCTGAACCAAAATTTCTTCAAGGGATCAATGATCGTTTTGATAAAGTCAATTCGGCCATTACTTCCTTGACCAATTTAGTTCAACAACTAGTTTTGAATCAAGTAGAGAAACAACACCAAAACCATCAAACACACTTGTATTTAAATCTAGGTTGCACTAATACGCAAGCGGGAATTAATGCTATTGCAGAAACTCAACATTGGTGTGCACAAAAGATGGAATTGCCTGATGTTTTAGCCCCACTGCGATACTTCACCACCAGCATTTGTTTTCCCTGATGTGTCTGATGAACCAATGCAAGGAGATGAGTAGACCACAACAAAGAGCAACTTACCTGCTGCACCACAAAAAATTGCTCAAATTCAATTAAAAGACGAATGGATGGAAAAGATGCAAGCTAAATATGATCCACTACCGTTTCCTCAAAGGTTTGCGCAAAGGAAGACTTGCAGTGAAGAAAGCCAATCTGATTCATTTCAAAAGAGGGGGGTAAATATTCCTTTAATTGCTGCAATTCAAGAAGTCCCCAAGGAACAATGGTGCCAATTGATTTGATAGAGACTACACGAAGACATCAAGAGCCAATCATGAAGGAAGCTGAAAGAGTGTCAAGTGAAGCAATTAATGATTTAGAACCATATGAACTTGTTCTGCAAGACTCTTTTCAACTTTTCTTCAAAGAAGATGATGATGAGCCATGCAAAGTCCCTGTCCCTGCTTTACTAACGGAAGCTTCCAAGATTGTGCAAAAAGGACAAGAAGCACCATAAGAAGATGAGCCACCAGACGATGAGCAACCTAAGATGAACGAAACAAGTGTGCGAGATTTTGTTGATAACCAACTTTTGGAACATGAAGATCAAGATTTCTTTGGAATCAACAAGTTTCTCGAGCTAAAATATGAAGAAATCAAACATGAAGAATGGATACTTACGGATGAATTCTTTTTTAAGGACAAGAAGATTTACCAACTTGAGGACACTTTCCAAAGGCAAGATGAGAACAATGCTAATCAAGAATGCCCAAAGCATCCATTATATCAACCTCTCACGGCAACAAAGATGGCATTGTCATTCCTAACTATTCATGGAGTCGCCCTCAGCAAAATTGGTGATTTCTTTCCTTATCTTTTCTTTTATCTTTCATATTATTGTGCTCATATTCTGTCCATATCACCATATTTGCTTTATGCTTTGAAGTGGTATGATCCACCCTAACGAAGGGGGAAGGTCTAGCGAAAGACATTAAAGAAAGGCGCTGCTTGGGAGGCGACCCAAGAAGTTACTAACATTGTAATTTTCTTTTTAGTTTTTGTTTTTCTTTTTCTTATTAGGATTTCAAATTAAGGGAACAAGGCGAACAAGTGAAGCTTACAAGAGAGGAGAAAAAGATGATCGAGCCAACCTAGCTAGCTCGACCGGCCATGACCAACCACAGCCCGGCTACAGCTCGGCTATATCACACACCATGCTAAGTGTGGCCGGCCATAGCTCGGTATTACCGCGCCATCTACATGCCACTGCCCGGCTACAACCAAGGGAGCTACCATGCATGGCCGGTAATAGCCTGCACCATGCGGCACACCTTAGCCCAGCCTACCTCGCAAAGCTTTAGTTCACTGCCCGGCCATGGCCAAGCCATGCCACATCAACCGAAACTTACCCCAGCAGATGCAGAGCACATAGCCAAGCCAGACTAGGGCATAGGCCAGACAACACCAAGCCTCACACTAGCCCGGACAGCATCAGGACACAGACCGCGCATTGCTGGCCATGTCCCGTGCTCTAGTCCAGACATTGCCGAGCCATGCCGTGCCCCGCAACCAGGCTAGACTGAGACAGCACTCGCATGAGGCAAGCCGCAGTCCGCACCAACCCGAGCCCTGCGCAGCACCGTGCCACTGCCAGCCCCGCTAAGCCTTACACCGCACCTGTCTGCGCCGCACCAGTCCGCATCAGGCCAAGTCCCGGTCAGCTTAGGAGTATGCCACACCAAGTCCGGTCAAACTAGGAGAAGTGCCGCGCCACTCTTTGCCCATGCCGCATCATTCACATGCAAGGTAATATGTTCCTAAACAAGGTATGTTTTCTTACTTTTTACTCTAACTAAAACCTCTTAGACTTAGGATTTGATCACCATATAAAGGCACTCTACCCCTCTTCTTTATTCATCAAACACAAGAAGCAAGTGATGCTTCTAGTGATGAGAATAAAGATGGGGAAGAGGAGATGAATCAAGAGAAGGAAACTAAAAATTCATCCTTTCTTGGTTCAATTCAAGGATATTAATGATCAAGTTGCTAGTTTAAGAGAGGATTTTGATAATATAAAAGGTTTATCTTATGTTTTTATTTTTTCAAGTTTCATTAATAAACTATATAGTTTTATTTTCCTATCACTTTAATTTTTATTGTCTTTTTGAGCAATTCTCTTCATCAAAGCCGCCCAGGTATGTTTTCATGAACCTTAACTCTTTATTTTTGGTAAGCTATTTCGCATGCTTTGATTTCTTGATTGCTTTTCCATTGAGGACAATGTGAATTTTAAGTGTGGGGGGGTGAATACTTGATAGGGTTATTATTTGATAATTGAGTCATATGATAGTTTTTGCATGAGTTGCATGAGAACCTAGGATTACAATTTGATTGTTGATGGATTGATCTTTTATTCCCCAATTTTTGAAACAAATTTTTCGAAAAAATTGATTTTTGAAATGCTAAAAAATTGATAAATTTTCAAATTATTTGATTTTTCATGCATATATTGAGTTATTGATTTGATTATAATTGATGAATGCTTAGAATTTTTAGTAATGCTTTATTCATTGATTGGTTTATAGCAAGAAGTTTTGATTTCTTAGAATTAGGTATAATTGAAGTTTGTGATATGATCTTATTATTCATTGCTTTTATGATTATCTATTTCTAGAACTTGTGTTGAATCTTGATTGAAATTAAAATTAAGAAAGCATGCTATGAATGTGTCAAGAATAAGTGTGGGGGACTATCTATATAAAGGGTAATTAAAAAATTATTTTTTTAAAAGAAGTGATTTCATGCAAGAGAAGTAGAGATATCTTCTGCCTTAAAATTTAAAAATTTGAAAAGTTCCATTGTTGTCACTCTTCTCTTTAAACAAAAGGAGTTAGTAACCCTTGGGAAGAGGATAAGAGGAAATGGAATGGCAGAAATATTGTCCCTCTAGAGTGCTAGTAGCCTCAAAATAATAAAAATAAAGGGTGTTAGTAACCCCTAAACATGAACACTTCAGAGGTTAGTAACCTCAGTTTTCTAAAATCAATTACCCTTGAAAAACTATTATAACCCACATGAATCCTTTGATTTATTTATAATGTGTAATCTTTTGAGTAATGGAGAGATAGGTGAAGATATAAGCTTATAGGAAGATGTAGTTATAAGAGTCAAAGGTGAGTGATTTGAGCTACTTTGATTATGGCTACTTAAGAATGATAATGCTTGTTGTTTATTGATCTTTAGATTAAGTATTGTTAATGTTCTTAGTTATTTTGATTTCATGATTAGATTGATTCCTTGATATATGTGTGAATTCAAATTGATCTTTTGAAAATTTATTTTTAATTAACTTACATTGATTTTGCTAAGGGACTAGCAAAGTTCAAGTGTGGGGGAAAATATGATCGAGTCAAAAACAACCCTATTTTTATGGCTATTTTACTATGTTTTGGGGTCTATTTATGCTCTAATTTGCCTTATTTTGATGATATTTGTGTTTTTAGTCCTTATAGATAAGAAATTGAGAATTTGCTTATTTTCACTATTTTTGGAGCTATTTTGATGACTTTTTACATAGATATTAACAAAGTAATTTTAAGTATAGATTTGGAGATGCGAAGTTCATGATTTGAAGATTTCTTGAAGATAATTTGAAGACTTGAAGATCATTGAAGAATTATTTCAAGGAGCAAGAGTTGAAGATTGGAGTTTAAATTGCGAAGGATTGAAGACAAGCCCTGAAGAAGCCCGAAAATTATGGAATTTTGGATATTTTATTTGGGAAAATACTCAGCCCATATAAATCCATAATTGGAGTTAAAATCCCAATTTGGGTCCCACAAATCCAAAAAGATATCCAAATCCCGTAATTTCCCGATACTAGTCCGATTTGGAGTAGGATTCAGCGGAGTCTCGGTAGAAAGGCCATAACTTTCTGCCCAGATGTCCGTTTTAAGCCCATGAGTACTCGTTACAAAGCTAACTCCGAGATCTACAACTTTCCTTTGAAGTCCAAAGCCCAATTCTGCTGTTTTCAAGCCCAAATCTCAAGTAGAAGTTTCTACAGAAATCCAGAAAATTCCAGAATCCTACTATGACTTGGATTATACTCTAGGATGACTTCTAATTCAACTTGGAGTCTAAGTCAGCCCTAAACCGCCCTATCTATGTTCATCCACTATAAATAGCCACCTTAGGTCTAGATTTTGTGTGTAATTTTATTCTCATAAGATATATTGTTTAGTTGAAGATTTAGAGGAGAAAAACCTAGGAGCCGCCGTCCCCTTCTCTTCCTCATCCATAGATAAGTTCTCTTTCCTCCAATGTAGAATTTAATTGATCTCTTGACTATTATCATGCTGAGATTTTGTGCTTATATATGAGAATTATTTTGGGTATTTCTTAGATCTCTGTTTTAATCCTATGTTGCTTGTTTTGATGCGTTGGAGTCGACACTGCCTTGATAAATTAGGTTAACATTAGCTAGATTAGATCTAGAATTAGAACCTCAGATTTAATCATATGTAGCAATTGGCTGAGAGTTAGACCTCCTTCCAAGAGAGATAAGAATCAATGACCGAGAAATTGCTTGTTGTGCTTGTTTATAAATTACTTGTACTTAATGCTTTATTCCTAGACAATGCTTAAGCCCTAGAACGGTAATTGATTGTTGAAAGAGTAAAAGGGGTAGATTAAGCCCTAGAACGGTAAATTTATCTAATTGAGGTAATTTAAGATTTAAATCACCAAGCTATCCAAGGTTTTCATAATTTTTAGATATCAATGATCCATGTTATTTATGTCAAGAGGGAGATTAATTCTTTGTTGGAGGGTTTTCTTTAATTGTTTTTCTCAATTTATTCTCTGCTTTTTAATTAATTGTTTTCTTTAATTTTCTTGATTGCTTTCTTAGCTAATTCTGTAGTTTGTTAGATTTAATTTTAAACTCTTTTCCAAAATTCTCTTTATTTTATTTTGTTTTAAGAAAAAGAATAATAACCAATTTCTCTGTGGGTTCGACCCCTACTTGCCCTAGCTATTCTTAGTTAGTAATTGTTGGGATATTTATTTTATGGTCATTGACGACACGATCATAATTTTGGCGTCGTTGCCGGGGAAATTGTGTTTTATTTTCTTTTTCTTTTTCTTTTCTATTAGATTTGCACTTGATCATCTTTGTTTTGCAGAAAAGATCCAATGGCGCAACCACAAACGTTACGGGAGCTGAACTTCAAAAGTGAGATGCCGCCACTTTGCATTGATTATCCTACTTCGGATATGACTTGCAAATTGCCGTCAGCAGTAATCCACAAGATGCCTACGTTTCAGGGAGAATTTCATGAGAACCCTCATGATCATCTACATAGTTTCTTTATCAACTGTGCTGTAATCACTGGGATGCCTCAAGAGGAAGCAAGACTTCGAATTTTTCCTTTGACATTAGAAGGAAAAGCGAGAAACTGGTTCATAAGTCTGCCATCAAAATCCATAAATTCTTGGAAGAAAATGGAGGCAGTATTTTTGAACAAGTTTTTCCCTGAAGCAAAGCATGCAGATGTCAGAAAGAAAATCACCTCTTGTCAACAACAACGTGGCAAGAAGTGGCATCAATACTAGGAGAGATACATCGAGATCTGTGCAAGCTGCCCTTACCACAACCTGGAGTGAAGCAC
>AWWV01006674.1:0-49857 GCA_001974805.1 Corchorus capsularis
GCCTTCCGTCCGGGAAGGGCGTTTTAGGAAAAAACAGGTAAAAATCAGTGCCCTCCGTCCGGGAAGGGCGTTTTAGGAAAAATAGGTAAAAATCAGTGCCTTCCGTCCGGGAAGGGCGTTTTAGGAAAAATAGGTAAAAATCAGTGCCTTCCGTCCGGGAAGGGCGTGTTGGGAAAAACAAGTAAAAATAAATGCCTTCCGTCCGGGGAGGGCATTTTGGGAAAAGCGAGTGAAAACCGAAAATTGAAAGAATTAGCCCTTTTGTCTTTGATTTTTAATTTTCAATTACTAGGAGCAAACTCTTCTATTTTCTTTATTTGAATTTTAATTTCTTAATTTTTTATTTTATGCTTCATTACCTTAAAGTTCAATTAACGGGCAAAAATGCGTGCAATTCATGATCTGGTCTTTTTAACTGATTGGTAAAGATCGTTTACTCGAATAATTTCGGAGGACCCTTCCCACGCATTATGGGGGTATCCGCGAAAATATCCGATCTCGGAGTAGACCCTAGGAGGTCGTGCCCGAGCACAATTAACCAAAGTCCACCCGTCATAGTTAAAAAATTGCCTTTACCAATCTTAACAACTTTTGTGGCGTGTATGACAATATATGCAAATGATTTTCTAAATTAATCTAAATTATTTCTTTAAAATTAAACTTAATCTTCTAAGAAAAACTAAAGTTTATTAAATTGTTCAAAATTAAACCAAATTCCTAAATTAATTTAAATCTAGCATTTTTACTTTTATTAATTAATTGAAAAGTAAATTAAATCTTATGGTTTAGTCTTCAATTGAAACAAGTCAAAAAGTTAATGACCAAATTAAACTAAGACTAAGGACTATATTGAAAGCGCTGGGAAGTTTCAGTCTTTATGTGATCAAGTTTTGAACTTATGGTACATATTTACATTAAATCGCTACATCAAGGACCTGATTGAATCGAAATTTAGGGATTAAATTGTATGAAAGACTAAATAGTTAACCTAACAAACTAATAAGTGACGATTTAACACAAAATTATAATAAAGATTAAATAAATTCCAAAAAGGGTAAAGGAAATTCGGGTTTTGTGGAAGTATAAATACTAACCACCTTCCCTCATTTAAGAACTCACCAAACCCTAGCCGAAACGCCACCGTCGCAGCTGCCGCCACCGGAAATCGCAGCACCGTGCCGGAGGACTCCCAGTCGTCGGATGAAGCCGGGAACGAGCAGATCTCCTCACCTCGACGCGCTGAACACTGCTCCGGTGGTGGTTTTCCAAGATCCGACCTCCAAAACCTCAAACCGATTTCAACTGAAACCCCCAAACCTCCCTCAGATCCGGCAAATCTAACCGTCAAACAACCACCGAAACTCCAACAAACCCCTCCTAAAGACTACCTGATGAAGATTCCTCAAACAATTTCGCAATACAAGACTCGATGGCTTTCGAATCCAATGAACCTAGGGAGAGAAAATGGGGTTAATGCCGAGAAGGGAGAAAGGGAGAAATCCCAGGATTACAGGTAAACCCATTCTGTTTTCTATTTCTATTTTTTGTGTATTTTTTTCGAGCTCTTCCCTGTATTTTTTTTATTTTTTCCTACACTGATGAACCCAAAACGATGAACCCTAATTTTTATCTAAAAACTGACCCCCTTTTCTGTTGAATTCCCCTCTATCTATCTATCGAATTCTCTCTCTCTTCTTTTGAATCACTGTACATGTATATATATTCTGTATGACCGGAGCCCATCTCCACCGTTCACTCTCTGTCCTTTTCTTATCTAATGGCTCTAAAAGCCTTTATTGTTATAGACTTTGAATTCCCCATCTTCTCCTTGCCAAATTTTTTTAGAATCTCTGTTGTCTCCTCTGCAATTCCCATTTACAGGGAATTTATTGCCCTTCATTTGTCTGATTTCCTTTAGGTTTGTGGTTTTCCTGCATTTCGTTTGGGCTTGGTAGTGGGTGTGCCGGTTGGTGGCAGATGTCTAGTGTGCAGGGTGGTTTGCAGTCCTGCCACTGGCTTGCTTTTGTTTGTTGTGTTTGCTCTTGGCTGCCTTGCCATTTATTACTTTTGTTGGTTTGCTCCCCTGTAAGTACAGAATGTGAGCTAGCTGATTCAGTATAATTCCCTCTGTGATCTTTGTTTGATTTGTGTAATTTGGACTTGGCCTGAAAAATTGGGAATACTATGTACCTGAAATCCAAATGTATGCAATCTATGCTATTTCAACTAACATGCTTTAGCTATAAATGCAATGCGATGCTACTGCTACGATGTATATGTTGCTGTGTGTGTGGGATTTTGTGCAATATGGTTAATGAAATGCAAGCATATTTTGAGGTTAAAAGGCATGCTGCTATGGATGCTCTGAATTGTAAAAGGGGGGGGGTGAAATGTCTTGGACTACATGCTCTGTTTTTGTGTTTTCAATGCCCATGAATTCAATGTGAAGTTAAAAAATGCTAACATATATGTTCTTGTTTCCCAATGGCTTCATCAACATTTTAAGACTAAGACTGAATCTCACGTCTTTCGCTCGATATTGATACGAATCTAGTTGTATTAGATTCAAATTCAACCTTTGAATATCCACCAAAGTCGACTTGAACTTCTTCAACTCCTAGACTTGTGTGTCGATGATCTTCACAAAGCTATCCCTCCTCTTTCGTCGGCCTTAAGCACTCAATTAGACCTGCAATTGAATTCTCAAGATCACAAGATTCACAAACAATTAAGCAATCACAACCTAATTGCTTGCTAGGACTCTACAAGATTGAAGAACCCTAAGTTTGCTCAAACTAGAACAATGAAGCCAGAGAAATCGATATGGGTATAAACCCTTTCAACTTTATTGATTAACTTGACTTATGTTTACAAGAGGGGGATGGTCCCTTTATATAGGGAACGCATAACCCTTCTCCTAAAGCTAAAAGGAAAACATTACAAAAAGGAAGGAGCAAGGAAATAACCTACTCCTTGTCCTACTAGGAAAAGTAAATAACATTACATAATTAAGCAAGGATTGGACTTAGTCAAACAAGGCCCAACCCAATGTCTTCTAAACTAAATAAATAACTAATCTAAGATAGAATAAAGGCCCAATGGCCGAATTACACAATACAAAAGCCTAATGCTCATCGATTTCAAGTAAGGTGAACAACTTGGAATCGGTGGAAATATTCTTGGTGATGTCGACTTCAATGCCTTCCAAATGTTCTTCAATGGACTCTAAACATCCAAGATGAGATCTTACAAAGACCAATAAAGCTTCCTTGAACCTTTTAGCCCGAGCCCTAGTCATTGGACCTTGTAGAATGGCTAAAGGATCAAACGGTCGGTCTTGTCCGGATGGCCCAATCGATGGCCGGTTGTGGCCGGTTGGTGCGCCAAGCGATGGCCGGTTGTGGCCGGACATGTCCATGTCACGTGGCCGGTGTTGGCCGGGCATCTCCGAGTCACGTGGCCGGTGTTGGCCGGGCTTCTCCAAGTCACATGGCCGGTCACTAGTGCTTCCACTTCCATGCTCCTCCAAGCTAGCATCAATGACATCTCCATGATCTTCACTGGCTCCAATGTGTCCTTCTAAGCCATGATAAGCCCTTGGCGCATCAGATATAGCCAATAGTAATTCTTTTCCCCAAGCATGCGTGCACTTTTTATTCACTTTGCATGTACACTAACCAATAGTGTACATGCCTTTAAGTCTTGGGGAATATTTCTTGTGCTTCTTGTCCGTGTCCCGTCTTGCAGGTCATGATTGGAAAGTCTAGATTTGCGAATGAACAAAGGGGAGGAACGAGCCTCAAACTAAAGGCAAGGAAATCTCTTAAATGAGCAAAAGTGTATGATGTTATCTGGAATGCAATGTAAATGAAGCCACATTTTTATTACCGTTTTCTTCTGTAATTAAAAATGTAAATGAAATGAAGCAATTTTGATTTTGTGTAGTGACATGATGTAAATGGATAAATGAAGATGACATTCCTTTGGAAATCTTGATCTTTCTTTTTTTTTTTTTTTTTTGCGATTTCTGATCTTTGTATTAATGATCACTATACCAATTAGCTACAAAAATGGGATAAAGACAATGGAAATAGGCCCTAATATCAAAGCAGAGAATCCAAAGCTAAAACAAGATACCTCAAAGCTACAACCCAAAAGCCCAAGTTTAAAGCCCAAGTTTAAAGCCCAAAATGATAGCAAAGTAAAATCAAAAGTCCATAATTAACAAGGAAAGATTAGCACAACTTAGAAAAGTTAGCTCCACTATGAACACGTATGCAATGCAAAAATCAGTCTTTTAAAATGTCTACCAATTAAAATGGATGCGCTGTGCAAAATGGATGACTGAGAACATTCACCAATTCAGCACAACCAATGAAGCCGACACAACAAAGGAGTTAGAGATATCAGAAATCCGCAAGGAGTTGAAGGAGTATGTAGATCAAACTAATCACACCATATCCTCATTACCAAAGATGTTTGCCGACTTCATGAATATTCAATCACAAGCTTCTGCCAAAATTCCCTCATACGTGCCGCAAAGACATATGAGGGAAGATACATAAGGATATGGAATCAATGCAATTGAAGAAACTCAACAGTGGTATGCTCAAAAGATGGAATTGCCTGATGTTCCATCCCCACTTGCGCCAATCTCACCTTCAACACCACCCTCAGCACCTGTTTTCCCTACGATGCCACCACCTGCTACTATATCCAATAAGCAAGTGCAAGGAGATAAGGAGATTTTAGCCGAAGGCAAGAAGGAACAACCAACTTCATCACCAAAAGCTTCTCGACCTCGGTCAAGATCCGGATGGCTGAAAGAGATGGAGGCCATTCAACGTCCACCACCGTTTCCTCAAAGGTTTACGCCACAAAGGAAGACATGCAGTGAAGAAAACCCATCTGATTCACTTCAAAAAAGGGAGGTAAATATTCCTTTAATTGCTGCAATCCAAGAAGTTCCCAAGGAACAATGGAAGCTAATTGATTTGGTAGAGACTACACAAAGACATCAAGAGCCAATCGTGAAGGAAGTTGACGGAGCACCAAGCGAAACAATTAATGATTTGGAACTGTATGAACTTGATTTGCAAGACTCCTTTTAATTTTTCTTCAAAGAAGACAATGATGAGCCATGCAAAGTCCCTGTCCCTGTTCTACCAAATGAGGTTTCCAAGATTGTGCCAGAAGAATCAGAAGCATCGCAAGAAGATATCAAGATGGACATCCCTCCACCTTCTCCTCCAAGACTTGCCAAGCCCAAAGACAAGCCACTAGACGATGAGCAACATGGACACCCTGAGCTGAAAGAATCAAGTGTGCGAGATTTTGTTGATAACCAATTTTTGGAACAAGAAGATCAAGATTTCTTAGGAATCAACAAGTTTCTCGAGCCAAAATATTATGGAGAAATCAAACATGAAAAATGGATACCCACGAATCAATTCTTTTTGGAAGACAAGAAGATTTGCCAACACAAGGACACTTTCCAAAGGTGAGAAGAGAACAATGCTAATCAATGCCGAAAGCATCCGTTGCATCAACCTCTTACGGCAACAAAGATGGCATTGTCATTCCTAGCCATTCATGGAGTCGCTCTCGACAAATTGGTGATTTCTTTCCTTATCTCTTCTTTTCGATTTCATATTTATGTGCTCATACTCTTCCTATACCATCATATTTGCTTTATGCTCTGAAGTGGTATGATCCACCCTAACGAAGGGGGAAGGTCTAGCCAAAGACATTAAAGAAAGGCGCTGCTTGGGAGGCAACCCAAGAATTTACTAACATTGTAATTTTCTTTTTAGTTTTTGTTTTTGTTTTTCTTATTAGAATTTCAAATTAAGGGAACAAGGCGAACAAATGAAGCTTAAAAGAGAGGAGCACACCGGCATGCTTGCCGGCTATGACCCGATCATAAATTTTGGCGCCGATCATTCACGCACCAGGCCTGGCCAAGACCAGCCAGCTCCGCGCCAACCCGCGCGCTACTTCCGTCCAACACATCCGCGCATCCTGCTTGGCCATCACCGGTCATTCCCGAGCCAACAAGCGTTAAGCCAGCTGTGGCCTGGCAACCCGCGCGCATCAACCTAGGCCATCACCGGCCACGTCCGAGCCACCACCGGTCATGCCATGCCACCTCTAACGCAAGCCACAAAAAAATAGAGAAGCTTTCTTTAACTCTATCTTTTTCTTTTCTTTGCATTGTTTTGAATGATTATTGCTTTGATTGATTGCCTATTCCTTGATTTGAATTAGTTATTTGTATTTTTTTTCTATGTTTTCTATGCTTTGATTTAGATCTTAATTAATACTCATATGCTATGAATGCTATGAATGATGTTTGGAATTGCTTGATTTGCTTGATTGGATGCATACTTTCTTTGTGAGTCAAGTATTTCATTAGCACATTCATCTATTTTTAAAACCACACTTATCACACATGTGCTTAAATTTACACATTGAGGACAATGTGTCTTTTAAGTGTGGAGGAGAGAGTCTAATAGAAAGTCTACATGCATAGAAATCCATGAAAATTGTTCGAAAATTTTGAAAATTTTGAATTTTTCATGTATATATTAAGTGATTAAATTGATTATGATTGATGAAGGCTTAGAATTTTTAAGAATGTTTTATTCATTGATTGATTTATAGCATGTTTTCTTATTTCTTAGAATTAGGTATAATTAGAGTTTATGATATGATCTTATTGTTTATTGCTTCGATGATTGCCTATTTCTAGAACTTGTGTTTAATTTTTATTGAAACTGCACTTATGAAAGTATGTTATGGATATGTCAAGAATAAGTGTGGGGGACTATCTATATAAAAGGGTAGTTAAAAAATCTTTTTCATAAAAAGAAGTGTTTTCATGCAAGAGGAGAAGAGATATTTTCTGTTTTAAAAAAAAAATCATCCATTGTTGTCACTCTTCTCTTTAAACAAAAGGAGTTACAAACCCTTGGGAAGAGGATAAGAGGCATGAAATTGCAGAAATATTGTCCCTCTAGAGTGCTAGTAGCCTCAAAAGAAAAACAAATAAAGGGCGTTAGTAACCCCTAATCATAAGCACTTTGAGGTTAGTAACCTCACTTTTCTAAAATCTAATTACCCTTTTAAAATCATTATAACCCATGCGAGACTCTTGATTTGTATTCATGATATGCAATCCTTTGAGTAATGGAGATAAAGATGAAGACATAAGCTTATAGGAAGAAGTAATTATAGGATGTGATGAATGATGAGTGATTAGAACTACTTTAATTATGGTTACTTAAGAATAAAGATGCTTGCTATTTCTTGATCTTTTGAATTGAGTGCTCTTATTGTTCTTTGCTATTTTGATTTCATGATTGTATTGATCCCTGATATATGTATGCATTCAAAATTGAATTTTTTCGAAAAAGAATTTAAAAGCCATTTAAACCTAAGACTTGTATAACATTTGTTTTGTTTTTAGCCATTTTAACCTGAGACTGTAGAGTCATTAGTCAACATGTTTGTGGGTGTCGTTCTAGTTAAGTAAACCCTCAGGAGACTATAACTCCTCCAGTGTAGACATACATTGGTTTAAAGGCTTGCGTCACGTGCTAAGTGCCGCCGTACACCTACGATAGTGGAATCTTTATTTGCATTAGTGTTAGTTTTTTTTTTCTTAGTTTTTCTGCATTAGTTTGCTAGGGACTAGCAAAGGTTTAGTGTGGGGGAAATTATGATCGAGCCAATATTAACCCTATTTTTATGATCATTTTCCTATGCTTTTTGGTATTTTTATGTGGAATTTAACCATATTTTGCAAGTATTTGTGTTTTTAGGTCTTGAAGACAAGGAAAGTGAAAACTTGTTGTTTTTCACTATTTTTGGAGCTAAATTGATGACTTTTTACACAAATATGGACTTAGCAATTTGGAGTAAAGATTTGGAGATGTGAAGTTCGTGTTTGAAGATTATTTGAAGATAATTTGAAGACAATTGAAGAATTATTTCAAGAAGAAAGAATTGAAGATTTGGAGCTTATTTGCAAAGGATTGAAGCCAAGCCCAGAACAAGCTCCGAAGTTAAGGATTTTTGGATAATTTATATGGGATTATACTCAGCCCATATAAATCCATAATTGGAGTTAAAATCCTAATTGGTGGTGCCTATATCCAAGCAATTGTCCAAATCCCGTAATTTCCCGTAACTAATCCTATTTGTAGTAGGAATTGGCGCAGTCTCGGTAGAAAGGCCATAACTTTCTGCTCAGATGTCCGTTTTAAGCCCATGAGTAGCCGTTGGAAAGCTAATTCCGAGATCTACAACTTTCCTTTGAAGTCCAAAGCCCAATTCTGCCGTTTTCAAGCCCAAATCTGCCGGTGAAGTTTCTGCAGAAATCCAGAAAATTCAAGGATCCTATTTTGATTTGGATTCTACTCTAGGATGACACCTAATTCAACTTGGAGTCCAAGTTAGAGCTAAACCGTCCTACCCCTATCCTCCACTATAAATAGCCACCTCCTGTAACACAAATCACATATATACAATTCTCTTTCATCTTTTTCTTAGAAAATATTCTAGTTTTTTTCTCTAGTTTTAGGCTAAGGGTGCCACACCCTCTCTTTGCATAGAGGGGTGCGGCAACCCTAGGAGATTTCAAGAAGGAGATTTTGCCTCTTTAAGTTTTGTAAGTTTTCTTATGCCTCTCATGGATTTGTCCATGAGTAGCTAAATTCTTAATACTTCTTATCCTTTGGTGAATTTAGTCAATTGATTATGGTGAGATTTTTGTGTTTATAATTTGATGTTTGTTCTTGATTGATAGTTTGCTAAATCTCTGTTTTATTTTATGATCTTGATAATTATTGATATAACTGACCAGTATTGACGTAATTGGATGGATCTATAGTTAAATTGAACAAAAGAGCGGAAGCTTGAGTTTGATTATAGGTAACAAAATTGATTCGCTGGAAAGCGGTCGATTGGGATTGGTAAACCTTATGGCAAAAGTTGTAAGTTTGGTTTTACTTGTTATTGCATGTGTGAAAAATAATTGTTCTTAATGCTTTGTTCTTTAAGTGGTTCTTAAGCCCGGAAGGGAAATTAATTGCTAAAAGAATAAAAGGGATAGTTTAAGCTCGGAAGAGAAATCTTATCTAATATACATGTTAGGGTTTTCCTAGACCAAGGATCATCAGGAATAAAATATTGAATTCATCTTTTAAATCAAGGATCCATAGTTAATTTGATTGATTCATACCATTGGAGAAGAAGTATGCCTTTTAATTATTGTTTGCTTTATAAATTGCCTTAGATTTAGATTTAATTTACTTTGCTTTGTTTTTAGTTTAAATTGCTTTCTTAAAATCCCTTGTTTTCTGTTTTAAAAGTAATTTCTAGAAAAGATTTGTTCTTGGGAATAAAGTTATTCACCCTTCTCTGTGGGATTCGACCCCTACTTGCCCTATCTACTTAGTTAGGATTTTGTGGGGATTATTTTTATGATTGCTGACGACCGATCAATGATCCTAATGCAAATTAAGGAGCAATCCATTCTTATTGAAGGATACAAGCGAAATTAGGGTGTCTACACTTTGACACTTCAAAACTGTTGCAAATCTCAAACTTAGTACTACAAAATAGAATCAAGAATCGCTGAAAAAGGTTATCAAATGACAAAGTTAGAGTAGGATAAAGTTGGCTATTCACAACAGTCAAAATCCAAAAACAAAAGATACTAAAAAATTCATAACAAACTCAATTCAATCTCCAAAAGCCCTTTCTAATGGTACGCACTAAGCTACCGTAATCGTGCCGGAAAGTCGCCGGAAAAAGTAAAAGTAAAAAGCCCCAAACTAAATTTGGAGATTTTTTTCCTTAAAAAACCCATAAACCACCAAATCCTATAGGCAAATCATGAAAACTTACTTCGATCATTGTTTCCAGGGATGAATTTCCCCTTCCTTTGCCTTTCATCTTCTTCCTTGGGGTTTTCTTCCTCAAGCTCTACGTCTGCAGAAATTTGTCGTGTTTAGGAAAATGACTAAGAAAATTTGTTTACCCTATTTACTACCTATATTAACTAATTAAGCTTTGGACTTTAAGACCCAAAGTCAAGAGGTCCAGAAGTTAAATGAAAGTGGGCCTTAAAATTTTGGGTATTACAGTTAGCATGTTGCCATGTCCTCTTTCTTACAGATTGCATAAAATCTTAGACTGCCAAAAGAAAGCACTATGAACATTATACTTCACCTTGCTTTAAAGTGGAGACAAAACTAAAACATGGAAGAAAAATCATCAAAAGATCTGGTAGAAAGAGACAGTAGCAATTATTTGCATATTATTTATCTGTTTTAGTGTTGTACAAAATTCCTAGTATTACAAGATAATGTATATTGTTATTACAAAAATTAAAATAATATGAGACACACACACACACACACAGAGATATATATATATATATATATTTCATAACAGGCATACCTTGTTTTCCCTTTGTGTAGAGATCAAAGGATTTTTAAGTTTAAATCCTTTAGATCATGAATGAGTCTGCCATCAATCTCTACGCGAGGTACGTGAGCTACCTTAGACCACTCTTGCCCTTTATCCTTTTTGCACCGGTGTTTAGGTCGAGGACAACCATTGATATGCAATTTCAACAGTGATTGGAGAGGTTTACTTTTGGAAGAGATGTGAGCTTAGGGCATATTGCAGTCCACAAAAATTCAAGAGAGTTAAGGTTCTGAAAACCCTTGGACGATAAGGATTTCAGATTTGGAAAATCTTCAATACTGAGGTTAGTAAGAGTGTCTTTTCATTTGGAAATGACAATACATCAGGACATCCACCTATAATAGATAAAACTCTTAAGGAGGTCAACCTATACAATCCCCATTCAAACAGTGGCATAGAAAGCTTGAAATTTGAAATTCAGAGAGTTGTTAGGCTGGTAGGAAGGCCCTCTTTGGGGAAGGATATGATATTTGGACAATTCGATATCTCCAATTCTTGAAGTGAGTTGAGGTTGTGAATGTAGTCGGATAAACTCATCAGTTCTTCACATATGTAAATGCGCAGCACTTTTAGGTTGGTGGAAGGCAACCCACTTGTTGGGAAGGAAATCAGACTTGGACAATATTCTGTTACAATTGCCTGAAGATAGTTAAGCTTGTGCAATCCTCGGGGGAAATATTTAACACTTTTACACCAGCTGATATGAATAAACTCAAGTGAAGTGTTATTGTGGAACTTTTGCCCAACGAATTCCAGCTCAGGGCAATTCCTAACTGATAGGTGTTTAAGCCCTTTAGGTAGCTTGTAACCTGATGCTAGATGCTAATTTTGAGCAATCTCTAATCTTGAGATGCTGAAGATTATTTGGTAGCTCACATCTAGATGACAAAGATATGAGAGATGGACATGATGCAATCTCCAGGTGCTCAAGAAAAGAACGGTCTGTGTTAAAAGCAAGGTTGTTAGTTTCGTACCGGACCATGTTTCGATTTTTTTAAAAAATAATAAGTGTTAGTTTTGATTGTTTTGGCCATATATTTCGGATGTTTCGGATTCATATAAAAATATATATATTTCGAGGAATATAAAAAGCGCACATAATATATATACACATGGAGAAAAATTAAGTATTTAAATTTGTAATACTATCAAATATCCATTAAAATACGTTCCCTTTTTTTTGCCAGAACATTAAAATAAGTTCAAAATATAAGAAATAGTTAAAATTTTAACGATGATCTTTTTAATATATAACAAGAAAATAAGTCATTTTCGATCGTCAAATAGAGTTATAATTATTTAATACTTAGTTTATTTCTTTTTTAATAAAAGAAATAGGAAAAATGAATTTAAAAAAAAGTTGCATCGCCCGAAGCATTATGTTTCGCCGAAACAGGCCGAAACTACCCGAGATATCCGATACGTGACCGAAAATTCCGGTACCAAGGCCGGTACGAAATTAGTAGCGTACTTGTACCGGACTTTGGGCTAAAAGGCGCATACCGTCCGGTACGACCGATACCGGTATGAAACTAAAAACCTTGGTTTAGCACCTTAGATTCTTACGGTTAGATATTGTATTTGCGGTTGTAGATGAATCATAAATGTCAAGCTAGGAAATGAAGTAACAACGAAGGTATTTTTATTTGAACTATAGTTATCAGAATAGGACCGGACCGACGGTCTGATAGGTTGAACTGGAAGCCGCACTAGTCCGATTTTGTAATTGATCCTCAAAAAACCAATTAACTCGGTGATTTTTTAATGGTTTTTTTTATTGAACCTATTATTGACCCGAGTGATTGAACCGACTATAACGAATATTCAAAAAATAAATGCTTTTGTTAAGATTGAACCATGATCTTGTGGATTAGAAAAAACACTTCAAACATTAGATTAAGTAATCAACTTATCTAATATCATAAAAATAAATTTGATTTAATTAGATAAGCATCGAATATATATTAAAATAATATATACAAGAGGAATAGCGCTAGCGCTAAAGGCATATTTTTAGTTATCAAGTTATCATTCTTATGTATATATAGTACTCATATAGTCACTAAACATTACTTTTAATCTCTCTTTGGATCTAGGTTATCAAAAATGAAACCCACAACAAAACTTATGGAAAGTTTTTAAGAAGAAAATGAAAATGACATTATTTATCTTACTAATGAATCTTCAAGAGGTCCAAATTTGTGTGACCAATATATTCTCAAGGTTTTTTTTTTCTTGGGATCTTTTTATAATTGTTGTCATGCATTATTAATAGTTTCAATCATTATTTTATTTTAATTGACACTATTTAATACTAATTAATTTGTTTTGTCTTACTCCAACAGCTTGACATTTGCGGATACATAGAAAACATTCTATGTGCAAGCAAATAGAATAAGAAAACATGTATGCTAGCTATTCAATCATGAGTGGCACCTCCATGTCTAATGCCATGGTAGTCGGCATGCATCATGTCGATCCGGAGGAACTGGTAGCCAGAGAGAATCAAATCTGCCATAATGACAGCATTCAGTTTAATACTTAATAATTCCAAAAAGCAAAAAAAAACAAAAAACTATTAACAATAAAATTGATGTCTCTTTTTCCGGTCGTGTATGTTCCGCGCTGGCCTCTCTTTGGTGAATGGTTGATACTTCTGTTTCCAAGCTTTCTTTATGGTGTCTCAATGCTTTGAATCCATTTCATATGTTCATTGCTTGTTCTTATGTCGTGCTATATTATTTTCTTTGTCCTCGTGGTCTTTGAGAGACTATTTACAACTTTTTGGTCTTCCTTTGGTTTAATATTGCAACAATACCTTCGCGAGATCTAAATATTTCAACAACAATTGAATTTTTGGGACTAGACATATAAATCCTTTATTTGCAAACAGTGGATCTGAGCTTGATCTATGATGTAACTTGGAAGTATTATAGAAGATATATGTTTAGTCGTGAAGTGAACAAAGAATACCTTTTTTCGAAGGGGGAAAATATATGTTGAGTTTTTAAGAACTCAATGAAATAGTTGGGTTTTGCTGAAATTAGTTGAGGGGTTTTGTTCGGAGGTGTCAAGGTAGCTGAGTGCCAGTGTTTGAGGTCTTGTCACTGGCTGCTTTCGTCAACGTTGGTAGTTTTGGTTTTTTGGGTATTTAGATTTAGACTTTTTCGGTGGAGTTTCAGTTGGGAAGGTAGGTTAAAGGAGGCTCATTTTGGTTGTTTCTGGGATGTGGACGATGGTTGAACGGCAGTGAGGGAGTGAGACCGGCGGCGCTGTAGCTTAGTGAGATGGTGGAGATCGGGTTTGAGGAGAAATAAAGCTAAGGGAAGAAAAAAAAGAATAAAAAAAGAAAAGGGTGAGAAGGGAAAAACGGTGCCATTTATAGTATTTTATTATCCCAATATATTGAACCTAACTCACTTAAATGTTCTTATAATTTTTATTTTCCAATGTTTCATTTTTAGTAGACAGAAAACGAGGTGCCACTAGACTTCCAAATCTGCATGCGAAGAAGGCGAAGGCTAGGACTGATTATGGGGGTTTTTACACTGAAGAAGAATTACACAATAATAACATGCAAAAGAGAAGTGCAATCCACAAGCAACTTGCCAGAACTATCACTGGAGATTTTGATGAATTGGTAGTGGATGAGAAAGAATCTTATGTTAATGCAGAATGTCCTAAGTTGAACTTTCAAAGTGTGGAGGATTATTGCAGAAATACTGGTTTTCTCACTACTCAGAAGACTCCTACTGGTTGTGCTCTCCATGCCATAAAGTTAGTATTGTTTTATTTTTATAGTTTTATTTGATTAATATTTATTTTATATTTTACCTTCTAATAGTTTATTTTTTAATTTATTTAGGGGTGTTGAGGATATAGTATTAAATGATATGGCTAAGTGAGTGGTGAGGCAAGTGCCAGTCAATATTAATAACTTTTCAGTTAATAGGGAGGTTGTGAAAATTAGTGTTGCAACAGTAGCACTAGTAGCACCTAATGAAGACGATGAAGACCAGATGCAGACTTATAAAGACCAAATGCGGGTAACTATAATGAGGCAGTCAGGTTTTTGCGTGATTTTATATTTGGAGTATTTTATTCTGAAAAGTATCAAGATATGCCTCTGGATGTCAAGTTTTTTCTGACTTATTGCAATAGTTCGACATCCTTTTGATATGTTAGTTGTTTCATATTAAATTTTAATATGAAGCTCTGATGAATTTAAAGAGAAATTGGCATATGCGAAGCTAATATGGACTGAAGTCATGAACCACATATAGTCTCTAGGCCCATTGTTATGTGGTCAATGGATCTGTTGTAAGTAGGAGGATATATATATATCTTATTTACAACAATTTTTTTGTGCAGATACTCTCTTTGAGTGCCATTTGTTCAAATTTGATTAGTTAATTTAATTAGGCATCTATTATTTGATTTTGTTTTGGTTTTTCACCAAAATTAATTCTATTAATATTGATAAAATTAATTATCAGTATTATCTAAAACTTGTTCGCAAAGAAAGTTGAGAAAAAATTAAAAGCATTTGTTTCCTTTTGACTCTGCTATTCAATGCATCCAATTAATAAGAGAGAGAAATCAAAGAGATTTTTTTAACAAAAGCTTGTTTAAATACCAAAAGAAGATACGCTAAAAAATCTGTAGATTTTTTTCCTTTTTTTTTAGTTAAAAATATGAAAACTTCATCTGATATTCCAAATGGAAGATAACTTTTTTTTTTAGTTTTTAGTTAAAAATATGGAAATTTCGTCTAATTCTGGATATGAAAGGTAATACCGTTATAAATTAATAAACCATAGTTTTTTTTTTTGGTTGAGAATGGTTGAAAAAAATTGATGACAATGAGTTTTCAAGCTTTTGAGTCGAGCTGAGATTATTATGAGCCTAACTCGAGCTTGAAATTATAGTATTTGTCGAGCTCGAGCCGACCTTCGAGCTTTACATTCCGGTGTCGAGCTTGAGCTCGAGCTGAGTACTACTCGGCTCGGCTCAATTAGACCTTATTGTTCGTGATGCAAAATAATGGGTAACCACTATTGTATAATGTATATATGAAAATATTATTTTTAAGATGATAAAAAGTATTTTTAAGTTTTGAACATATGTTAATTTTGGAAAATTAAGTTATAAATGAGGACAATTTTGTCAAAAAAAAAGTAGGCCAAACTCCCTCCCCTTCCAAGTCCCTGGACTTGGGGGAGTGTAGTTTGAGGGATTTGGAGGAGTTTTATTCACTTCAACGATTCCAACCAAACATACAAACTCGCTGAAGACAAAAGGAAGAAAGTGAAAAAACAAAAGAAAAGAAACTGAGAAACATAAAACATAGGAAATGACATAAAAAAAGTTTTTTTTAAAAAAAAGAGGGGAGAAGTCCATGAGAAATCATGCTGAAAATATCAAGGTGAGAAATGTCTAGAAACTTGAGTACCATCAAATCACCAAACCAAATAGAAAATACACAGCTAGGTTAGAAACGAACTAAAGGAGGGAAACGAAGAAAACATAAAACAAAGAGAAGAAATTCAAGGGAAGACAACAGGCCATTTTAACCCAAAAGAACCCAGAACAATGTATTTCATTAGAATAAAATAGGCCAAGCGCAAGTCCCAAATGAAAACCCAAAGAGAATAGTCAAAAAAAAAGTGTCAAGTGTCCCCCCAAAGAAAGAGAAGACTTGACAAAAAGAGATAAGAGTTGAACGTGTCAACCAATGAAAGTTGGAATCAAAGTTTTTAGTTTCGTACCAGATCATGTTTCGGTAAATTAGAAAAATTTGGTATGTACCGGTTTCGGTTGTTTTGGTATATCGTTTCGGGTTTTTCGGATTGATACAAAATAACTACAATATATTCCAAATGCCTATACACGAGATAAGTTTAATTTTAAACAATTGCTTTATATGTACAGAACCAAGAGTTTGAACTTTTATACATGTTACACTAATAAAATAAAATAAAATATACATGGTATGCATTGCTATATATTCTTTTGATTTAAAAATCTACTATATATTAGAATAAATTTATAAAGTAGTACTATAATGATAGAAAGTTTAGTGCAAATGAGCTCCATGGAACTTTTGGAGAGGGAGAGACGGTTGGACATGGTGGGCTCTAATTTGGAAAAGAAAAAATATAGCAAGTGGGTCAAGACTCATAAGAATAGTTATGTAGGGTTTGGTTTGGACATGATGGGGCTTTATTTTGTTTTTATTTGACTAAAAGAACCTGAACTGTAAAATTTCAAAGAAACACCTATTAGAAAGTCGGGATTTGTTCCGACCGAAACATTATTTTTCGTTAGTACAAGCCGAAGCATCACGAAATGGCCGGAATGATCACGAAATGACCGGAACTTAGACTAGTACGAAACAAACATTATATCGGTACCGCTTATAAGGTATAAAGGTGTGTACCGGCCGAAACATCCGGTACCGATACGAAATCAACAACTTTGGTTGGAACGCTGATGGGTGTCGTTTACCACCAAAAATAAATTACTAAACTTTCCTATAGACAGGGTAAGTTCAGGTCGATCCCACAGAGAGTTGTGTTAACTACTTTACTCTAGTTAATTCTAAAACTAACAATTTTTGGGATTTTGTAAATAAAAAGAGCAATAAAAATAAATAAACAAGAACATAATAAAATTAAGCAACAAGATAAATAAATACTCCAAACCAAGCATCGACTTTTCAGGTTGATATGATCATTGAAACAAAAGATATTAACATATTCATTAAGATAGAAGGCGTAGATTAACAACAAACGCTAATTAATCCCATGAATTCACCACAATACTAATTAAAGTGAACGCTATTAACTAGTCTAATTGAGGTCCTAATCCTATGGCAAACGCACAATAGAATTCAAGGTTCAATAGCATTAAGCATAGTGAATTATAGTCTACACAAATAACACTCCCCAAACGGGCAAGCATTCAATTTGCATTCATGATTTCCTAGTGATTCCCAGTAACCATCAATAACTCCCAATCAACTAGTTGCTACCATGTGAAACCTAACCGAACGGTATAGAATTCCAACTAACAATAGATTTATAACCCTAATTAATAAGTTGGCCACCAAATCAGTTAGAAATCATAAAAACATAAAGATAAAATCTGAAATCATAAAAATACCAAGATAAATAATCAAGTTAAGAACATAAATCTCACAAATCAACCCAAAAGTCTAAGCAAGGAATTGGAGAGAAAAACTTATCTCATAATTGATGAAAACCAGGAACAAGAAAAGTAGAAGAGAGAAGAATATAAGAGATTGATTGTGTTGAATTGTGTACAAAGACTCCCTTTATATAGGGGCTAAAACCTAATCCTAAAATAACTAGGAAATAAATAATTAATTAATAAATATATTTAAAATGCTAAAAAAACTAGGAAAATAGCTAACTATGGTCTAGAAATAGCCCATAAGTCGTGGGATTTAATTTAAGATCAAATCTGGAGAAAAACCCATTGAAAATAGGAAAATCTGTCAAAACTTGCAATTTGTCAGGAACCTCCCCGTTGGTGGCAAGGGTACCTCCCCGCTCTCGGGTAGCCTCAGAAAGTTATTTGCATCCAGGAGCTTGACAGGTTCGGCATGGGTGCCTCCCCACTCACGGGGAGCATCAGAAACTTCATCCTTTGCTTTCTTTACTTGTTTTGCAATTCCATCACGTCTAGGATGTTGTCCACTCCGTTTCCAAATCCTAGGATCCAAAAAGCTTCTCCAAATACTTCACGAAATCACCTTGAATTGTCCTATTTCAACACTAGCATCTTCAAAAGTACCTATAAGACAAAAACAAAGCAATTAGGTAGAAATGAAACAAGATAGGCATTAAAAATCAACAAGTTAAGTATAAATAATTAAGGTAAATAAGTGCCTATCAAATTCCCCCACACTTAAGTCTTGCTAGTCCCTTAGCAAGCTAACTAAATAAAACACTAAACCTAAAACTAAAACAAGTATTGATTCCACTTTCGTAGGTGTGCGGCGACACTTAGCACGTGACGCAAGCCTTTAAACCTTTAATCGAAGACATTAAAGGAGTTATAGTTTCCTGAGGGTTTACTTAACTAGAACGACACCCACAAACATTTAGGATATAGACATTAGAGAGATCTTTCTAGTGTTTTGAAAAAGATTTACAATCACAAAGGTTGCAAAAACAATATGTTCAAAGCCATTCAAGTAAGTCTCAATATCATCCAAACAATTCAAAACAATTTTCCAATCAATATCTAAGCACTTTCAAATCTCAATCTAGAAGTAACAAGTAAATAAGCATTCCGTCATCGTAGACCAATGAAAATTCAAGTGCATATTCAACCAAAATTTGTATTTCCATCCTATCAATGAGACAAAATAATAACCACCAAAGATTTTAAATAAGCTCATAGGTGAAAACAAGTCTTAAATTTTTGGGGCTACTAGCCCATCATTTTATTATTTATTATTGGGGCTACTAGCCCATCACATCCTCCACTAGTGCCTTTTAATTGATTCGCTTAATCGCTTGGCACTTTGAACTTGTTTGCACGCTTCTGTTTTTGGTGCTTTTTTTTTCTAGAGAGACAATACTTCTTCACTTCTTTACCTTGCCTCTTATCCTCTTTTTCCTACCTTATTACTCCATTTTTTTTAGAGTGACAATTATGGTAAGATCGGAAGTATCTCTTTTCCTCTATATAACTAAACATCCTCCCACACTACTCTTGTGAATCACTTTGAAGCTTATGGGATCTTAGATTGCTTTCTTTTGACTCATATAGAATGGAATACAAGTTCAGGGAATAAAATCACTTCAAAATTCATTTTTCATACTAAAAATTACTTATCACTTGCTAAATTTTGAAAAAGAAAAGTCTTTACTTAGAATCTTTTGGAAAAAGTTTCTCATTACTTGTCCATCTCATCAACAAACTCGAAATAACTATTGAAAACATTGTAAAAGCTTTTCATTCATGCAAAAACTAATCCAAAACAGTTCGAAAAATACTCTCCATGTCTTGACTCTAGGATCTAAAACGACAAAACAACCATTTTGCCCCCTGAACTTATAGCGTTTGGACGATATACCCCCTAAACTTCAATTTTGGACATTTTTCCCCCTCAACTCCTAATTTGAAGCCCAGTTACCCCTCCACTAACAGTCGTCCGGTCACGTGACCGCACGTACTTAACGGCTCAGTTACGGCGCTGACATGGTATGCCATGTCGGATCACTTGGGCCACGTCGCTTACCAACCCGACTTTCAACTAACCCGACCCGTAAACCCAAGAAATAAATCGGGGGAAAAAAACACCAGTAATGTTCTTGCTTTCTTCATTTGAAATTTGAATTGAAAAACATCCTAAAACCAGATTAAAGCTCGCCCAAAGTCTCTGCACTTCCTCTTTTATTCTTGCTTCTTTTTTTTTTTTTATTTATGGTCCCCTTGCTCGAATTTGAAGGTTTCTTCATGGCTCCAACCATATTTGATGAACTTGTTAGAAGCTCACAAATGGATTACTCAAATGGAGAAGAAGTGTTATCTTTTTGCCAAACAGTAGCTCCAATCGTGAATCAGTCCAAGCTTACACCGAAATGTTAAGGTTTGTACAGTCCTCATCATCGATTTTGCGAGGGAGCGATGGTTGTGGCGGGGTGAAATTGGGGATAGCTTCAAGAGGGCCATGAGAAAGTTGCAAGAACTATCCTCTAAACTTTTTATGGCTGAAAAATTTTCCCTTTTTCTATATCTGAAACCCTCGACGCGATAATTTTTCAAATAATTTAGGGATCTTTGAAAGTGCTTGAAGAACCCAGGTCTGCAGATTCAATCACCATGCCCATCAAAGAGCTTTAGATTTAATGTTGGAAGAGTTGTTTTGTGTCTTTCGTTCTTGCGCCTTGGGTTTTTGATGCTTAATGCTGGAAGAGTGGTTTTTTTGTCTTTCGTTCTTGCGCGTTGAGTTTCTGATGCTTGAAGACATGATGTCTTTCTGACGTTGGTAAAGAGGGTGATGGAGAGGAAGTTGATTTCAATTTGTATTGTTGTATTCCATTCCAATCAAAACTCTTCAGCCTTTACATGTAAATTGAAGTTTTCTGGGATTGTGTTAACACAGTTCATCTTTTGATTAATTTCTATTTTTTCTTAAGTTCTTTTATTCTTTAAATAATTATAATTAGTACTTCCATTTTCGACAACCGTATATCCATGTTTAATTAGGAAAAAAAAAGAATGAGAGGAATAAATAAGTACAATTTTTCTTTCATTTTAATTTTTATTTTATTCTTTAATTTTACTTCTTTTCATTTCACCGCCCATAATTAACGGGTCGGGTTGGTTGTATTTCCGGGTCGGGTGGGTCAGTGACGTGGCTTTAGTGGTCCGATGTGGCATGCCATGTCAGCGCCGTAACTGAGCCGTTAAGCACATGCTGTCACGTGATCGGACGACTGTTAGTGGAGGGGTAACTGGGCTTCAAATTAGGAGTTGAGGGGAGAAAATGTCCAAAATTGAAATTTAGGGGGCATATCGTCCAAACGCTACAAGTTCAGGGGGCAAAATGGTTGTTTAGTCGATCTAAAACTAATAGATTACCCCCCACACTTAAATTAAACATTTTCCTCAATGTGTGCTTAGAATGAATGCTCAAATCACAACGATGAATGAAAAGCACATATTGAAACAATGCATAAATATGAGTGGTTAAACATGCATGCAATTGTAGCAACATAATCAAAACATATGAAAAACAAACATGAAGCATTTTAATAAAACATGAGTTGACTAAAACAGCATCCTTAATCAACTAAATGTCATGTGTTCATCCAAATCATGCTTTGCATAAATCAATCAACAAATCAAACTTGCATAAAAGAAAGTAATCTCTAGATCCTTTACACTACATGAGATGCAAAATAAAAGAGAAAATTAAAAACTAAGAAAAATAGAACTATATGCAAGAAAGGAGAAAAGGAAGAAAAAGTAAGAATACTCCCCTGAATATCAAGATGGTCGAAGGAGCCTCGCAAAATTTTGTATGAGATTGGAGGATCTGGGGGCTCCCCGCGATCGTCAAGGAGGCCTCCCCGTGAGCGGGCAGCCTCAGGGAATTTTCTTCACTCCTGAATCTAGACCTCCCCGTTCACGTCAAAAAAAGAAATTCAACCTGTCCACCATGAAATAAAATAAAACAAATACAATAAATAGAAATTAAAAGTAACTAAAAATTGGGTTGCCTCCCATAAGCGCCTTTCTTTAATGTCTTTGGCTAGAACTTTCCATTCTCTACTCTTCAAGGAGGATCTTTCCACCTCAAAGCAAAAAGCAAATATGAATAGAATTTAAAAATTTGCAAATATAAGAATAAAATAAAATTAAAGAGATTTGGAAAGAAGTCACCAATTTTGCTTAAAGGAACTCCATGAATGGCTAGTAAGGACATTGCCCTTGTTGTTGCCGTGGTGGGTTTGTGCAAGAGCTTCTTCGAGTGAAAGAAATTGATTTTAGACTCCTCTTGCATTCTCGACATCTTGGCAACTTTGCGAAACTTGTAGGCATCATCATTCCTAAGGAATGGCTCCATTGTCACCAATTCGTCATAGGAATCACCATTGAAACACCCAAACTTCAAAAACTTCTCAATCCTTAGGAAATCTTGATTCTCACATCTCAAAATCTCAATTGGAGGAGATTTATCAACCGCATTGGCTTCAGATGCATAATTTTCACTTAAAGTTGGCTTGGAAAGGAGTTGAGGTTGATCTGCTGAAGAAGTTATGTCTTCAAGCTCATCTTGGAAAGTTGTTGTTTCGACCTCTATGAAGGTCGAGTTCGACATCTCCAGAGGTTGAATCATGAGATTTTCTGAATTCTCTTCTTTTTCAGCTTCATTCTCACCTTGGTTCACTTCCCATGCTTCATTTTTGTCTTCCTCAAAGGCATCGAGGTAAGCTTCGATCCTTCCTAAGGAAGCAACAAGTTACCCCATTTGATTCTTAATGTTTGTGAGCTCTTCATTATGTCTCAACAAGGTCTCATTTCTTTTCAACTGACTCTCAGTCAACTTTTGCAAAATTGCTTCCAAATTCGAGTTCTGCTCATGATTTGTTGGTTGAGTTTGAACATGTTGTGAGAATTGAATTTGTTGTTCGCCCAATTGGTGATAACTTGAATATGGCTCATAGTTGGAACTATGAAAATGTTGATCTTCATGTTGCTCATATGGTGGATAATCTTCATAATTTGAATTGTAAGAACAGTGGTTATAATAAGGTTCATAATAAGAAAATCCATTATAAGAACTAAATTGCTCCATAATAAAGAAAATCGAATTTAAGTTCAAGGTACGAGGAAACCAAATTTTGCCAATAATCCTTCAAGTCTTGAATGAAAGGGTGACTTGAATAGCAGCGCTAATGTTTAAACCTACAAAGTTACAGAAAGAACACCAAAAACAAAAACACAAAAATAAAGTAAAGTAGTAAAACAAACAAAATCCCCGGCAACGGCGCCAAAATTTGATGGGTGTCGTTTACCACCAAAAATAAATTACTAAACTTTCCTATAGACAAGGTAAGTTCAGGTCGATCCCACAGAGAGTTGTGTTAACTACTTTACTCTAGTTAATTTTAAAACTAACAATTTTTGGGATTTTGTAAATAAAAAGAGCAATAAAAATAAATAAACAAGAAAATAATAAAATTAAGCAACAAGATAAAGAAATACTCCAATCCCAAGCATCGACTATTCAGGTTGATCTGATCAATGAAACAAAAGATATTAACATATTCATCAAGATAGAAGGCGTAGATTAACAACAAACGCTAATTAATCCCATGAATTCACCACAATACTAATTAAAGCGAACGCTATTAACTAGCCTAATTGAGGTCCTAACCCTATGGCAAACGCACAATAGAATTCAAGGTTCAACAGCATTAAGCATAGTGAATTATAGCCTACACAAATAACACTCCCCAAACGAGCAAGCATTCAATTTGCATTCATGATTTCCTAGTGATTCCCAGTTACCCTTCAATAACTCCCAATCAACTAGTTGCTATCATGTGAAACCTAACCGAACGGTATAGAATTTCAACTAACAATAGATTTATAACTCTAATTAATAAGTTGGCCACCAAATCAATTAGAAATCATAAAAACATAAAGATAAAATTTGAAATCATAAAAATACCAAGATAAATAATCAAGTTAAGAACATAAATCTCACAAATCAACCCAAAAGTCTAAGTAAGGAATTGGAGAGAAAAACTTATCTCATAATTGATGAAAACCAGGAACAAGAAAAGTAGAAGAGAGAAGAATAGAAGAGATTGATTGTGTTGAATTGTATACAAAGACTCCCTTTATATAGGAGCTAAAACCTAATCCTAAAATAACTAGGAAATAAATAATTAATTAATAAATATATTTAAAATCCTAAAAAGACTAGGAAAATAGCTAACTATGGTCTAGAAATAGCCCATAGGTCGTGGGATTTAATTTAAGATCAAATCTGGAGAAAAACTCATTGTGAATAGGAAAATCTATCAAAACTCGCAATTTGTCAGGAACCTCCCCGTTCGCGGCAAGGGTACCTCCCCGCTCTCGGGTAGCCTCAGAAAGTTATTTACATCCAGGAGCTTGACAGGTTTCGCATGGGTGCCTCCCCACTCACGGGGAGCATCAGAAACTTCATCCTTTGCTTCTTTACTTGTTTTGCAATTCCCCACTCATGGGTTCCTATCAAACGCATTAACCAATTCTTTGTAGAATAAAAAAGTTGATGTGTATATATTTTAGGATGATAAGAAAGAAAAATTGGGTATATTGGGTATTAAGGAAGATAAATTTCTTTTTATCAGTTAGAAGGGTTATGGTAGATACCTGAGTTTAGATTTAAACAAGTTAGAATGATGTATTATTTGGTTTTGGGATGTCCATTAGCAAAAGAGAATAGTACTTCAAAAGTCATATATTAGTATACTAGTATTTAATTTTAGTTTTGTACTAGCTAGCTAGAGAGCTAAACATTTATTTGCCGGGAAAAAAAACCATAAATTCCTTGGTTAAGGATAGTATTGCAATACATATTACATACTCACTCCAAACTTATTATAGTAACTCTAATTCCAAGACTTAACATAATTAATTAATTGAAATCTCCAAAGGATAAGAAGTATTAAGAATTCAGGTACTCATGGATTTGGAAAAATCCATGAGAAACATGATCATACTTACAAAACAAGAGGGACGAAATCTCCCTTGGCAGCAACTAGGGATATCACACCTCTCTCTACAAAGAGAGGTGTCGACACTCACCTAAAGCTAGAGAAAAATAGATGAAGAGAAAGAGATTATGAGATTGTATCTACTTATGTAATTGTATTCTCTAGGGTTAACATAAGGTGGGTATTTATAGTAGACTAACAAGACTTCATGTTGACTTAGGATCTAACCTAAACAGCATCCTAGGTCGGTTTAGACTCTTAACTTGATCTCCAAGTTGGTTTAAAGGTCTTCTTAGAGTAAAAATTGGACTTGGGTAAAGACTGGAATTTCGCAGAAACTTCAAGGGTATTTTTGGTATCGACGATGATAGAAATGGGCTTCGAGCACAGCAAAGTTGTTGATCTCGGAGTCCTCTTTCCAATGCACTTTGAAACGCATCATTTGGAGGTCTGAGTCAAAAGTTATGACCGTCTTACAGAAACTGCACAGAATCCTAATCCAACTAGGACTAGGGTTGCGTGATTTGAATGTTTATATGGGGTTGTGCGGCATAGGGCAGCCCAATCTAGCTGTGTAATCCTTTTTTAATGATCTTCATTGACTCCAAAAGGTCTTCAATAACGAACTTCGAATCTCTAATTCTTCACTCAAAAATGCTAAATCCATATTTGTGACAAAAGTCATCAAAATAGCTCCAAAAATTCTGAAAAACAACAAGTTTTCACTTTTCTTCTCCTCAATACCTAAAAACACAAATACTTGTAAAATAGGTTAAAATCACACATAAAAATACCAAAAAGCATACGAAAATGATCATAAAAATAGGGTTAATTTTGCCTCGATCATGAGCCCTCCTTCCAGTCCGCTTATTGCTCATAAAATGAATTGTCTCGAAAGCAATCATTGCATTATCATATATGAACCTTTCCATCACAAAAGCGCTTTGATTCTCACAAATAATGGATGGTAGAACCCGCTTCATATGATTTGCAATAGCGTTTGACACTATCTTATAAACAACATTACATATACTTATGGGCCTAAAATCCTTAGTAAATTGGGGCAAATTAATCTTTGGAATCAAAGCAATTGTCATATAATTCACATTCGGCAGAGACTTACCATGATTAAGGAAATCCATCGCCATAGAAGTGATATCATCACCAACAATTTTCCAGCATTTTCGATAAATTATCTGAGGCAAACCATCGGGCCCTGGAGTGTTATCCCCCTGCATATCGTAAATGGCTTGTGTTATCTCTTCCTTTGTAAAAGCCGCTTCCAAAATTTCTCCCAAATTATCATCAATTCGAAAATCCATAAAACCTAAAACATGTTGGATTGCCTCCAAAAGAAGGGTTTGACGAACGAGAGACATATGTCTCTGAAATAATCAACAAACACCCTTTCAATACCAACAAAGTCACTTCTCCAGGCGCCTCCTACGTCTTTCACTCTTGTAATCTCATTACGCCACTTTCGATTGGAGGCAACAGAATGGAGGAAACGAGTATTATATCCCCATCCCGAAAGCAAAGCGCTTTAGATCGTTGACGCCATAAGGTTTCTTCCTTAGCACAAAGAAGATCCAAATCACGCCAAGCTTGGTCAACCGACTCCAAACCAGCAGCAAAAGTAGCCTCACACTCCTTCTATGCAACAATTTTGTGTCGAATATTCCTGAAACTTACTCTATCCCATTCAGCCAAAGCTTGACTACAATCAACAATCTTTTGTACAATACGGCGTGAAGAACCCAACGACCAAGAACCAGACACACCATCAACGAACTCCTCATGCGACACCCACATAGACTCAAACCGAAAAGCTTTTGACTTTGGGGTAAAGGAACTCGAACGATTGGTAATTAAAATCAATAGAGGCAGATGATTTGAAGCAGAGGAGATAAGATGCTTCTCCATGGACTCCCTAAATTTCTCTTGCCAAGAAGCATTAACAAGACCCCAATCCAATCTTTCAAATACTATTTCCCCATTAACCCGCAATAAGGACACGATTCAGAGATAAAATTCCTCACCAACTCTAATACTACTGAATAGGTAGAATAGGGTAAGCAAGGGTTGAATCCACAAAGAGGGACGAGTTAAACCTACAAAAGCATGAGAAAACAATCTAGGAACACAAAATAGATTAATAGCATCAAGTAAACAAGCAAACTATGGTAATAAGATGCAAAACGAACTAACAACAATAAAAACATACTCTACTTCACCACTATGATTGATAAATCACTCTTTATAACATGGGTCCTAGACTATTTATCCTCCTAATCAATCCACATACACAATCAACTCTGTTAAAAATACATCTCGATCGAATTGCAACTGTTCAAGCCATGCAATCCTATTAAATCAATTCCTAGATGAACACACAATTCCCAAAGTACAACCATGCATTCATCCGAAGCACACAACTTCATGTTCTGTACTTTCTAATGTTGATAGCCTTACCACTCCATAAGGAATGAGCATAAAGAGCAACCGGATGGTATACTAGGCTACACATCTAGCCTCACAGAAAGCTATTACCAAACATGCAAAAAGTGATATATCTAAATTAGGTTAACTATCAAAAAGTATCATCAATCTAATTATTGCTTCAATCGAATAAACCTTATAAATCTAATAGAAAGCAAATTTCATATAAACAAACCGTAGGTTGATCAAGTCTCCAATTCATTCACACAAATGATTAAGAACAAGATATAAGACTAACATTGAATCAATACTATACCCAAATAATCTCACCATGAAAATAAAGAGATAACAAATCAATTCATACGAATAGATGAGTATTAAGTTCTCTACTCACTCATGAGAATGGGAGAAAACTACATAAGAACTTACAAAGAGAGGGGCAGCTAGAGAGAAGAGAAGTTGTAGAAGAACAAAGATAATAGTTCTTAGATCTAAAACCTAGAGAAGAGTACAAATATATAGGGGCGGCTAAGGGACTTATTATAACCCTAGGTTTCTGTTTAAGCACGTGTAGATACCATCTTTGCTTGGTAACCACGTCCTAAGAGTCATTAAGTGATAAAAACTCTATTCTCCCCAAAACTGCTACTATCCAGCAACTTCAGGGGCATTTTCGACCATCCAGATGACAAATTCAGCTTTCGAGATCTAAATGAAAGTTGTAGAGCTTGGAGTTATCTTTCCAGTGGATCTTGAATCACCTCATTTGAACTTCTGGATCCAAAGTTAGCCCTTTTACCAAAGCTGCGCAAATCTGAAATCTTCTTTGTAGTTGTTGCGGTTCTAGGATTAAAGTGAGCTCCTTTAAGTCATCTCATATGACGAATTGGACTCTCAATCTACCCTTCAAGGGCTGGTCTAAGTGTAAGGTGTATAGGATGTTGGGTCAAGTCAACCAAAGCATCCATAAGGTTCATCAAAGGCTATGACAATGATGAATGACTAGTCTTCATCTTCAATGACCATGTGTTTCCCCCATGTTGACAACATGGTTCCCCACATGCTCATGTATTCGGCTCTTTGGGCTAGTAATCTCCTCAGGCTATCTTGTTGGGTTGTGTAGATGATTCATCAAGTTTCCATTGATGAACATCTTGATCTTTATCATCATATGGTTCACCACATACGCAATGTGGTGAACCACCTCTTCCTTGAAATAGCTCTACTATGGCCCAAAACGTGATTATCCTTGCCATGGGCTTTCCCAAAACCTTGCTCAACGTCCTTGGATCCATAAGTGCTCCAAAATACTCCATTTAGGGTCTTTTTAGACCATTTTGCATATTTTTCTCCAAATAGGCCTACAAGTGCAATACGCCATATTAGAGGGTAAAATAGCATATAAAACATATCAAATACATGCAAAATAGATACAAAATGCATGTAATACTTTAGACTCATCAACCAGAAATGGCCCTACAACTGGTAAATAACGCATGCCACAATCATCAATAGCCGAAAGGAAGGTTCCCATCTAAGCAAATGATCATAAAACTCATCCGGATTTTTCAACATTGGTTGTGATTTCATTAAAATCACCGGCACATAACTAAGGCAAAGACGATCGAGAATGCAGCAATCGTAGTAAATTCCATCACTCAGTACGCCGACTTGTTTGAGGGTTGCCATAAAACCTCGTAAATTGCCAATTATAATTAGAATTATTACCAATTTGAGCATCAATGTGGGATTGAGAATAAGACAAAATAGAAATTTAAACTTCATTCGACCACAAAAGGGCCAAACCGCCAGTACGACCAATACTGTCTACACTTAAACAATTATCAAAACCTAAGCGGTAGCGAATCCACTCCATCTCATTCTTCTTTCTCTTAGTCTCAGACAAAAACAAAAAACTGGGCTTAACTAATCTAATTAAAGCATGAACTGACTGGGCGCTGATCATGTCGTCAATGACCATAAAAATAATCCCCACAATAAACTAACTATAATAGCTAGGGCAAGTAGGGGTCGAATCCCACAGAGAAGGGTTATGTGATGAACGATAGAGAACAAAGAAAAATCTTTTCCAAAAATCAAGTAGAAAACAGGGGATTTAAAGAAATTAATTATCAAGAAAACAATTAAACTAAAGATCAAAACAAAGCAAATTAAATCTAAATCTAAATCTAAAGCAGATTAATAAAGCAAACAATAATTATAAAGCATACTTCTTCTCCGATGGTATGATTCAATCAAATTAACTATGGATCATCGACTTAAAAGGTGAATTAAGCATCTTATTCTTGACTGACAACTGATATAGGTTTCCCAACATGTATTTTAGATAAGAAGCCGATTAAAGCTGCAGTTATCCCTTTTATTCCTTCAGCGATCGATTACTTTCTTAGGGCTTAAAGATCACTTCATAACAAAGCATTAAGATTAATTAATTTTACACACATGCCTACAAAGTAGAACCATACGAAGAGAAATTTCTCGCCCTCCGATAGACAAATACCCATTAAGCAGCGATTAAACAAACCTAATTTGCTACACACAATCAAACTTGAGTGATTAATTCTAAGCTTGATCTAGCCATAGATCTTCCTCTTACATCGTTAGTGGCCACATAACTCAAATAAGATTCAGAATCATAAAATTAAAACAGTGTTTTGACTACTATCATCAAGAACTTAACACAAAATTATAAGTATAGAAATCTCACCATAATCAATTGATTGAATTCACCAAAGGATCAGAAGTATTAAGGATTTAGCTACTCATGGACTTAGGAAAATCCATGAGAGACATAAGAATACTTACAGGACTAAGGAGGAACGATTTCTCCTTCTTGAAACCCTAGGGACGTCGCACCCCTCTATGGCTAGAGAGGGTGTCGACTTCCCCCTTCTAAAACTAGAGAAAAACCTAAACTAAAGAAAGGTAGAAAAAGAGAATAAACTATATGAGAGATAAACTGTGTGATTTGTGATACAGGAGGTGGCTATTTATAGTGGAGGAATAGGGTAGGATGGTTTAGGGGCTAACTTAGACTCCAAGTTGGATTAGATGTCATCCTACAGTAGAATCCAAGTAAAAATAGGATTCTGGAATTTTCTGGATTTCTGCAGAAACTTAAACTTGATATTCGGGCTTGGAGATGGCAGATCTGGGTTTTGAACTTCAAAAAAAAGTTGTAGAGCTCGGAGCTAGCTTTCCAACGGCTACTCATGGGCTTAAAACGGACATCTGAGCAGAAAGTTATGGCCTTTCTACAAAGACTGCGCTGAAACCGGGCTTATATCGCAAATCTGCGGGATTATTGCGGGATTTGAATATTCTTTTGGATATTAGGCCTACAAATTGGGATTTTAACTCCAATCATAAGTTTATATGGGCTGAGTATATTCCCATAAATAATCCAAAAATCCTCAACTTCAGGGCTTCTTCTGGGCTTGGCTTCAAGCCTTTGCAAATAAGCTCCAAATCTTCAATTTTTACTTCTTGAATTAATTCTTCAATTGTCTTCAAATCTTCAAAATATCTTCAAGAAATCTTCAAAAAACGAATTTCGCATCTTCAAATCTTCATTCCAAATGGCTAAGTCCATAGTTGAGTAAAAAGTCTCCAAAATAGCTCCAAAAAGAGTGAAAAACAATAAGTTTTCACTTTTCTTGTCTTCAAGACCTAAAAACACAAATACTAGCAAAATAGGGTAAAAACATATATAAAAGTAGTAAAAAGTATATAAAAATATCTATAAAAACATGCATAATTTTAGCTCGATCAGGCGCCCCAAGACCCCGACAATTCCAAAGAATGCAATTCCTTTGTCTCGGCAGGAGTGGATTCCCTTGGCCACCCCCGCCGCTGAACTATCATCACTACCCGAAACAACATCCAGAGCATTATTCGCCTACTTCATATGTTAATCTTCACGCAACCTCTTCGCCAAATCTGCACCATCCGGTTGAAGCAGACCCGAATTAGAGCCCCTCTTCCTTCCCACCTTATAAGCCGGCTGCTGTGAGAGGACATTGAAGGAATATTTGGAACTGACTCGTGCCACTTTTTTCCATTTGCGAACACGTCGAGCTGAAGAAGAAGATTCTGAGCCAAATACAAAAGGGGAAATACTAGCAAGTTCCTTCAGTAAGTCTTGTACCTTGGTATTTGGGCCTGTTGTAGGCTGAACAATTGGGCCTATTGGAAGTTGAACATTTGGGTCTTGGGCATCCTCCCTATGTGTATTAATTAGAGGTTGATGCTTGAACCCTCCAATGGACTGAGATATCGGGCCCAGCATCAATGGCCCAATCCTAGGAATTATTTTTCTTGTACCCAAATTTGGTTGCAACAAAAAGCCAACTTGGGGAATAAGACCTTCAGTCGAAGGACTCTCACCCACTTCTTCAGCAATCACGTTCTTAGTATCTGCTAGATCGCGTACGATATAAACCAGCACCCTGCTTCTCGGTTACCAAATTATTAGCAACATGATCTGCACCTCTAGACCCAACCAAAAAAGGTTCCTCAATCCTCGGCATGATCCTAAGAGCAGAATTTAACTTCCCCTTCTGCGTCGATAGCACGCGTTGTCGCGTTGCTTCTCAACAGCAGACTGTCCACATGATTCCGAAGTTCCTACCGCCTCGAAGCCATGAGAGAAGCACTATCCGGACCCCTATGGCCAATCGCCGCACCTCCGATCATCGAACCTTCTGGAACGTGTTGTTTACCCTCTCATCGAACAAAGTTGCCACCCATCCTCAAGTTTTGAACATCAGGAGGCCTAGAGAAGCTCATCTGGACACTCTCATCCTTGCCAACTAAACAGCCAGATTTCACATTTGGTGATTCAGCCTTTAGTTCTGCCGAGAACCATCTGATGAAAAAAACCTTGCTCCTTTCGCTGAACTATAACATCAGGGCAATCACCATCCTGATGAATCAGAATGCCACAGACCCAGCAGAAATCTGGCAAATTTTCGAACTTAAACTTCACATCTAATTCATCATCAGGTAAAGAAAGAGTAGTTCCCTTCTTTAAGGGCTTCCAGACATTCACTTCCACCCGAATTCTCAAGAACCAGCCCGAACTCTGATCAACATAAAGCACTGTGCCCAGAGTCTCGCCCAAAACGACCCCAATTTTGTCATTCATCAAACCAAGAGGCAAACCAAAAACCAGTAGCCAAAAACGACAATGATCAAATGAAACCTTCTCTGGAAGCAACATGCCATCATATTCCCTTAACACCAAGAGAGCCCTATTGAATTTCCGTTGTTGATTGACAAACAACTCGATCCTTTTCGACTTAATCCTTAAATTGGAAGAGGTACAAGCGAACCCCCACCTCCTTAACATGTACATCTTTTTCCAATCGCTAGGCCTGATGCAGCACGTTTCGCATACCCTCCACATTAGCATATTTCTTCATGTAGAGTCTGCCAATAAGGCAAAACCAGCCAGACTCTCCCTCTGAGCCCTTGAGCAGATTGTTATCGATGACAACTTTCTCTTTCTCTTCTTCTTGTATGGACAGCCTGTTCGAGGTTAGATAAAGTACCCGCCATGACACACCCAAGTTGTTAGCTCAACTGGTAGGTGTACCGTGACTTGGACCGTGAGGTCCTAAGTTCAAGTCTCATGGAATGTGAGTTTAGTTTGTAATTTGTTTATTTGTGTATTTCGTAGGTAGATGGTTTATTTATGTTAGTTTCTCAGTTTGAGTTGATTTCTCATTTAGATTTTTGGGCATATAGAGATTTATTCTGATTGTAATGAGATTTCACATGTACTCAAAAAAGCACCCGCCATGACCAGAGAGTAAAAGTACCAGAGAGTAAATTGGAGAGAAGAGGGAATTATTTGGAATTTATTTGGAATTATTCTGCATTTATTTCATCATTAATAAAATCATTATTTGGAATTTATTTTATCATTAATAACATTATTATTTGACTCTAATATTTCTTGTATTATTTCTAAACTTAGAAAATTTGTGTTTACATATATATATCTTTTTTTATATATATATATTTATAAATTAACCTTATTCGAGCCGGGTTGACCTACTATGTCGGTAAAACTCTCCCAACAATTGTTTTCTCCATTCACAAGACTTGAACCCAAGACCTTACTTAAGGGGAACAAATGCCAAACCACTTAAACAACCACTTTTTGGTTTTTACACGTATATCCATATAAATAACATATGATAATAAATCATATAATTCTAACATATATACTATATATTAGTTTTAACTACCATGGAAATTACTTAAAAGCCAAATTGAGGATTAATGTGGTGGCACCTTTTGACTTTTTTTTTTGTTTTTTCTCACTTTTCGGATGACTAAAAAGCATTTCTATGAGTTTCCCTCATTCTTTTTCCTGCTACCCTTTTTTGTAATTACCCATTTCTCTTCCTTAATTGCTTTTAATTAATGTTTCTACCTCCTTTTCTTTTTTCTTCCCACCAACTCAGCTGCTGCTTCTAGGGGTGTCCAATTGGTCGGGTCTATTCGGGTCGGTTCTACTCTAGAACCGACAGAACCGAGGGATTTAAAATGGAACCGAGCACCGACCCGAGAAGTCTTAGAACCGATAGGAACCGACTTAGTCGATTCTATCGGGTTCTCGGTCGGGTCGGGTTAATCGCAGCACAAGAAAACAACAACCAAACATAAACACATATGAACCGCACCATGAAATTTGAGCATCACAGCCCTCAAAATTGAGAGGCATTGTTTGTTATATATGGCTTTCTTTGTTTACAACTTTGTAGACCTTGAAATTCAAGCATCACATATACAAAAGTAGACAAAAGAAGGATCCAAAGAGCCTTAACAACAACAGTAGTTCATATTTATCAATTATCAACATATTATAAACCCTAACCTACATCAAATTCCCAAATTACAGCCATATTTATCAATTATCAACATATTAAAAACCCTAACCTACATCAAATTCCCAAATCACAGCCATAAACCCTAACCCCCGAAGCCATTAAATACCCAACAACAACACAACAAAATCACCCACCTGAATAGATCTCAGGTCAATTAAAGCTTCAGGTCCTGAAGTCCCCTAGAAATCTTCAACTAGGGTTTGGGTTCACCGTTCCAATCACCCAGAAAACTGAAATATTTGTCTTGAACGTGAATTGAAGAAACCAATTCGGTCATGGTTGGATCTCGTCGTGAAGCTTTGGTCAAGGCAGTTGAGAAGTTGGAGACTATTGTGCGATAAAAGGGAGGAAGCGGTGTTGACTTAGCGTCATGGATTGGGAGGAGTTGGAGGCAAAGCGGGAAGCAATACAGGAAGAAGTTGGGTAAAGGAGTAAGGGACAGAGGAAGTAGAAAGGAACTAAGGAAGCAATTGACTAGCAAGGAGAAAGAATCAAAGAAAGGCGAGAGGCTAAATTGATGAAACAATGGGACTCGAGAGTTTTCTGGTTTTCTAAAAGATTGAGATGTTTGATTTGCTAAATAATAGGCAAACCAGATTTAGAAATTTAGAAGATAAGTATGATATATATAATTATTATTATCCTATCATATATAAATTATAAATAATATACATCTAATAATTTAATTAAAAAAAAAGGATCGGGTTCTCGGTCGGTTTCGGGTCTATATATCCGGACCCGATCTTCGACCGAGAACCCGATGTATAGATCGGGTTGCACCGACTAACCCGTCGTACTCGAGTGCACCGACCCGTCAGACCCAAAATCGAAAAAAATAGTCGGGTTATTTGGGTCGGGTCGGTTCTGGACACCCCTAGCTGCTTCCTTTCAACTCCTCAGTGTCGATCAATCTTCAGGTTTGTCAAAAATCAAGCATTTCGTTACTCCCCTCTGTTATCACCTTCACATCTCTTTCCTTTTTCTTCTCCTTTCCCACCCCTTCACCATGGACCGTTCAATGTTTTTCTCCTTCTTAATTAAATCACCCTTTCTTCAATGCGTCTATTATTATTTAATTAACACCATATTCTATTACCTCCTTGCATTTCCTATTACTTACAAATAAAAGCATGTTCTTTAACCTTCTTAGTTTTGTATGTCTAAAAAGTTAGCTTAGACAATATTAAAACTAATCCATTTAAATTACATTTTTACTGCAACCTTATATAATTCAATCAATTAATCAAGCACCACTCTAGAATAAAGAATGTTCGTGGATCTTATATAAATGATTATATTAATATCCTTATTCAATCGGTTAATCAATCATCACTCGAAAACAAAGAATACCCGTAGCGCTAGCGAGGGCTAATATGACTTGTATAAATTATAATCAATCATATATTTATTCTATAACTCAAATACACAAAAAAAGAAAAGGTCAATGTCATCCTCCTCATGAACAACTTTAGTTTGACTTCACTAAGCCTCTTGACTCTTGTTTGACAACATGTTTCATTTATGTTGTCGTTTTAGTTAAAACTAGAAACATGGAAGTATGGAACCAACTTTTAAAAGTTCTACTTAGCTTTTAACTTTTCTTTAAATTTAATTTAAATTATAAACTTATAATAAAATACAGTAATTTAAGGGAAACAAAATAAAAAAGAAAAGGGACTTTTAGAATCAGAGGAAGCGTTTTTTCCCCCTCTTTTTATTGCCCCCTGTCAAAAGAAAAAGAAAAATATTTGGCAAAAAAAAAAGAAAATATAAAATCATAAAAGTTGTATTTATTTTGTTTTGTCATCTTAGAGAAGGAAGGAACCTTTTTTTAATTTTTTTTTCCTTTTTTTTCCCTTGATTAATTACAGTGATAATTTGGCAAATTATTCGCCTAAACACTAGTACTACTACTATATACTCTGTCGCTACTACGCAATTCCAGAATGTACTTTTTCCTTCTCCTTTTTTACTTGTTTTTTTCATCTTAAATCTCTCTTCACTTCTCACCAACTAAAAAAGAAAGAGAAAAAACACTTCTTTCCAACTCGGCTGAGTGGATCATAGTGACTCATCATCAACTCATCTGTTAGCCTGAATGCCCAGATACTCTGAGGTACTATAGTTTTCTTATGTGTATGTATTGCTAGTTTTATTTGAATGCATGGCCTTGGAATAAAGTTTTGATTTTTTTTTCTTTTTTGCTTTTTGAAATTGTGGCTTTATCAGATGCTTAAAAAATAGTGTTAATGGAGGACCCTAAAACCCCAGAAACCCTAGAAGCAAAAAATCCAGATTTAGAACTCATAGAAGAAACTTCAGAAGCTGTTGAGTTGTTCACTTTGAGTGAAACTAGTAATGAGTTAGGCTCCATTTTGGGTCTTCAGCTTCAAGACTATAGTCCTGCTGTTGGAGGGGATGGCTTAGCCATGGATGTAAAAGAGAAAGTTGTTAGTGTTGTTGAGACTGAAGAAGGTTGTTTGGTGGATGATGGAGATGGAGTTGATGGAAAGCAAGAGGATCAAATGGGCGTTTTAGTGGCACCGGATGAGAGGTTGGAAGAAAGTGTGGATGGTGGGAGTGAAGACAATGTGGTTGTTGAACCCGTTAGGGATGAGGGAATGAAGGAAGATGATGGTCTGGTCATTAGTGAAGTTGATTCGGTTAAGAAGATACATGTTTCAGGAGACAACATATCGCTGTATGTGGACTTTACAGGTCCTCTAAATGAAGTAAACGGTGCTGGGTTGATGGTAAGTAAGGAGGAGTTTAGGGAAGCTGGAAATGGGGAGTTAATAACTAATAGGCAGGAACATAAGTTCAATGTGGGTGATATTGTATGGGTTAGAACCAAAAGTCAATCATGGTGGCCGGGAAAGATCTTTGATCCTTCAGATGCACCTGAGTATGCTTTGGAGGGTGATCAGCCAAGCTTCTGGCTTGTTGGATACTTCGGGATTAGCCATGTTGCTTGGTGTCCCCCATCTCAGTTAAAGCCTTTCCATGTGGACTTTGTACAGATGACTGGACAGAACAATGCTAGAAGCTTTCTTGGTGCTGTTGAGAAGGCTATAGATGATTTTAGAAAGCGCCTGGAATTGGAGATGACTTGTTCGTGTGTTCTGAAGGAAAATAAGTTCTCAGCTAGTGATTCTACTATTAAAGGAGGTTCCATTCCAGAGGCCAAATTCGGTGAATTAGGGGGGTTTTCTGCTGCTCAGTTCGAACCGGCAAAGTTTCTTTGTCAACTCAAAAATCTTGCACAGGTTGTTTCGTGGCCTGGCATGCTTGAGTTTACTGCCATACAGACATGTTTGTCAGCCTTTTATCGTTCGATAGGACATTGCCAATTGCCCATGCGTCAACTCTGGACGTATGATGCAGACAATGCTAGCAGTGGGCCAATGGGTGGAAGAAATATTAATGTTGGTTTGGTCAAGAACTTGGGAGAGACCGTGGGTAGTTTGCCAGAGAACTGTGGAGACAGTGTTGCTGGTGTCTTGAGCGAACCGGCTTCATCTTCAAGGAAGAGAAAGGGAAAAACTTATTTTGAAGTGAGAGATAGCAGCATTCATATTGAAGGACCAGATCAGGGCATTTGTGTTTCTTCTGTAGAAAATGGCAAGGATAACAGTGAGTTAAAGAATGAAAAGTGCTTTGATTTGAGAGAACGAAAGAAGAGCAAATACTTGTCATATCCCTATGTTAACTGGGAAAATAAGGGGTTAAGCGAAACTGAAGATCCTAATGCTTTGATAGTTTCTTACGAGGGGGTGTATGAATTTACTGGGTCTCCTTCAGTTCTCAGAAGTAGTGCAAAAAAGTTTCAGCAAGAATGGTACAGGAAATTCATTAGGGGAAATGGAACTGCTTATCCAGAACTGGCCAGTACCTCTTCTGCTGAGCTGCTTTCTGAACTGCAATTTGTCGCTGTTGATTGCCTGCTCCCAACTGAAAGTACAAACTTTGGTCTGATCGAGTGGTTCTTTTCCAGATTCAGAATTTCAAAATACCATGATGAATCCATTTATGAGATGTACTGCAAGAAAATGGTTAATCAGAAAGAGACTACAGCTACAGATCCTTGCTTGTCAGGGAATGATCCACATGAAATGAAGTCTACTTCTGCACCCCTTACTTCTCCTGAGAATAAAATGAAAAGGAAAAAGAAGCTTGCAAACTCAGGGGAAACAAAGATCAAAACTCTTTCTGGCCTGTCAGATGTGACTATGAATTATGCTGCATGTAGCTTATCAGTGAAAGAGTTCCAAGCAATGGCCTCTGCAGCACCTAATGGCAAACAAACTGTAGCTGGTGAGCAGACTACACAGGCTACTAACATACCAGATTTAAATGGAAATGGTGCTATACCCATCCCATTGGCTGAAGATTTAAAAGTTATGAGCCATATTACTTCTGAGCCTAGAAAGAGGAAGAGGAAAAGATCTGCTTCAGAGCAGTCAGAGACTAAAATTGTTCCAAGTGCATTTGATGCAAATGGAAATATTGCGGGCTCCACTTCGTTGTTAGATTTGCCTGCGAGAGGCCCGCATTCAATCATAAAAGTTCCTGAACAAAATGTTGGTCTGCCTGATTCTAGTGGGAACTGTGTTCCTCCTACAAGACCAGACATGGGTTCATTTGCAACAGAAAGTAAGCCAGGTCCAAAGAAGAGAGGAAGGAAGCCGAAAGCACCATCTGGTTTTCAGAACCCTGTGCTCACTGCAGGCATACCAGATTTAAATGGAACTACCACTGAATCTAATTTATTGGGAAAAGATATTCAGGAGGCAAACAATGTTATACCTGTGGTGAAACCTGTGCCGAAGAGAAGACGGAAGAAAGGCGAGGCCACACTGAATATATTTGCAAAATATGATAAAGCGAGGGCAAATGCAAAACCCCTTGGGTCCACTCTTATCTTGACATTTGCACCGGGTATTTCCATCCCTACAAAAGAAGTATTGGTTGCAACCTTTTGCAAGTTTGGGCCCTTGAAGGAGTCAGAGCTTCAGATATTGAATGATTCTAGTACTGCCCAGGTTGTTTTTGTAAGGAATGAAGATGCTGGGAAAGCAGTGCAGAGTTTAGAGAAGAGCAATCCTTTTGGTGCAACCCTTATAAAGTATCACCTTCAACATGACACTACTCGAACTACTCAACCCCTGGAGGGATTTGGGGCTCTAGGAAAGCTTTCTGGTGCCGTGCCTCACGTTGGTGATGCACCTCCCATTGACTTTATAAGGCAGAATCTTGAGATGATGACATCAATGCTAGAGAAGTCAGGGGATAATCTCTCTCCGGAGATGAAAGAAAAATTGGAGAGTGAGATTAAAGGCCTTCTGCAGAAGGTCAGCTCTCTTCCTAATTCCTCCTCCTAGTTAGGCTGTAAATTGTGGAGGTTTCTATGTAGGTTTTCTGATGTAGTTTCCCTTTTAAAGACTCTTTTGTCTTAGGATATCTGTTATGTTCTCTTTTTATTGGCTCTTGGTTTTTGTAGCCTGCTCTCTAAATGTCAATTCAAGAGCTGAGAATGTTTGTAGTCTTTTGTAACGAGAGAGCATTAAGCGGTGGCAATGATATGCATCTCTTCTTTTTGAATGCTTTCTTCTGTCTCTCTTTGGAAATGGGAGGTTGTTCAAACTTCAAATGACAAAAAGAACCCAGAACTTGGGCATTTTCACTTAAACTAAATCCTTGATGTGCAGACCATTGAATTTTAAGTCTCAAGTCTTATAAGCGGGTGCATTGTTACCCTTCCATTTACTATCATTCTTTTTTTGTGCTGGACCTTTTGGAGTTCATATTCACACCCACACATGGAATATGCATGAGGTGCCTGGAGATTTTCTTCCTCCCCATTTGGTTTACTTTCAAATTTCCTTTGAACATGTGTTAATAATTTCAACATTTTGTGTACACTTTGTTGTGAGCTTTTAATTGCTTGTTAGGCCTCTACATGCAGGGCAGAATCATTTGCCATTCTGCTAAAGTTTTTTCCGTTAAATGTTATTTTTCTTCCTTTCTGGTGGATCTTCAACATTCATCTTGATTCAATTGTATATAAATTTGGTGATTTAAATCGAAAAATTAGATGCACACGTATGCACACAGTGGATTTTGATGAGATTCTCTTTCAACTTGAAAAATAGGTACCTTCTTATAGATCATTCTCCTTTTGGACTTTATTTCACCTTTATACTTTCTAAATTTTACCTGTTAAATTGTTGATACACCAAAAAGAGAAAAAAATATGGTTTGCCTAGGTTTTAGGGTGCACCGTGTTCTCATTATAACCCATACCCTGACCCCAATGGTTAGCAGCATGCCTTGAATTAATAGTGCTTTTTGTTGATTTTTGAACTTTTGTAGTTCATGGATTGTCTACAATAAAAGATGTAACATATAGCTTTAGCTAGGTCAGAATCTAGCGGGTGAGTGTCTGAAGTCCAGAGAGCATCTACAGCATCTCTGAACTCTTGGCTTGGTTGAAAACCATTACATAAAAGATCGAGAAGCATACTCAGTGCAAAAACATACTCCTAGTTGCTTTTGGTGTTCATTACATTCAGACATACTGAGGAGACTTGGGGATCATTAACCAAAGCCTCAATGTCATCTTTGTAAAGACCTCGTAGGTATCTCCATGGTGATGGACTCTCATTGTTTGGCTGCCGCCAAAATGACTTTGACAGCGTATCTCACTTCAGATTCTCTCATGGCTTTGACTTGAGGCCTCCCAAGAAAGGAGATATAGTTATAACAAAATATCTCTGTTGCACATAAAAACAAATGAGCAAATTATATTGTAAATTGACATTAGATGTGATGGATTTAAGAAATATCGATCACGGTGTTCATGAAAACAGACAGTCTCCCATTATCAGTGTCACCATATTAATCCAAAGAGCAGCAACAGAACAATCTGCCCGTACCTGATTCCAGGCAGAATTATTAAAGATATATCTTGTTCCACAAGACGGCAATAATCAAGTTCATCTTCCCAGCCTCCTAATGCTTCAAGTACCCACTACACTCAAAAAAGGAAAACGATACCTATTTTTAGCGTCAATTGCGATATGAAGATTAGCTTCGTAAACAAGAAAAATCAATAAATAAAAATGGTTTCAATTGGTTTTTCTAATCAAACCCTAGAATGGAAGTTTCAAACCTGTCTATGTGACCAGGCATGATAATTTTTGGTATCACGTGATAGTATCTCCTTATTTAGTTCAAGTTCCTTTCCTTGGCTCTAGAATCAACTCCCAATCTCTCAATAACCCATCGCCAATGATGCCTAAGAAATTCATAGTAAGATTCCTGTGATGGTGTATGAGAGAGAAATAAAATGATAGCATCAACCAATATATTGATTGACTAGAGACTTGAAAGTTGATGATCTTGCAATAGTTTTTTGATCAAAGACTAAAAACCACTACATTTCCATAGGAAATGGAACAGCATACAATTAGCACATAACATGCATGAGAAAAGAGTCTTTGCAGAGCTACAAATTGTGAAAGTCAGAGCACACCATTGCAAACATGAGAAACGAGCTTTGAATAAATAAAATCCTTACAAATTACGCAAAGTTCATTTGAAAACCAAAATATTTACATCAACCCATAGCTTCTCACCTATAAACAATTTACAGTCAAAAACATGGCTCTAATCTCTGCTTGCCAAACAAAGGGAAACAGAGAGGACAACTAATCAAAATCAAAACCAATTATAATATAACATAACATAATATAAAAGCAGAACCAAGTTTTTTGTCATCTAAGAAAATACATATTTTATGTATAATCCTACTAAAAGAATTTCTTTTGATTTAGTATCCGAACAGGGCTTTTTGCAATTTTCCTCCAGAAACAAGGTTACTTACGACAGAATGGAGACATTCAGTACATTCAGTTTCTTTCTTTGTTACTAAAAACATCAAATCTCAAATAAATTCATTTGAATTCTACAATTAATAGTGTGTAGAACACGCCTCATTATGAACATCTACAGATTCAATATTGATTCAAATGAATACATTCCTAGATACATAATCCCCTTGAATTAAGTTCAATATATAGAAACTATTTCTGCATGAATCAATAATAGAAGGAAAAAATGAAAGATGATAAGATACGGTACTACCAACACTTACCACAATTGATAGTTCTTCGCATTAGAATTAGCATTCTGTTGAAGGAAATCCAGTTCCTCGTACAAATCAGCATTTAGAGCCTGGAGTACAAGTCGCCTAAAATGCCACACCTTCATTCACACACAAATAAGATCTATAGAGCTTGTAACAAAGGAGTTAAAAAGAAGAAACGAGACATAACACATGGTAGAATGTAATTGCCAGGATTGGCAAGGATGGCTTCTCGAGTGAGACAAAGGGCACGGGGGGAGCGTTCAAATCATCAGCTTGATAGATGGCTCGGAAGTAGTCCATGGTTTCTGGTTTCCCAAAAATCTTCTTTGTAGGCTATGGGGACTACAGGGTTAGGACCATCATCTTGGGGAAGAGGGATCACATCACTCCACTCAGCCCTTCTGCTAAGAGGCTCTCTATCACCTTCATCTGAATCCATTTACTGCTGGACTAGACTGGATTGGGTGTATCACCTCACAATCACGAAGACACTTATGATCGGAACAAAATCAAACTTGGGAAAGTGTAGGTGCACTACCTACGTGGATCCCTCAACATGATAGAAAGAAAAACAATAAACAACCAAGGATATTTGTAGAATATTTCCAATCATTATTCAATCAGGCCATATGCCTAAAGAAAAACTGTGAAGTGACAAATATTTTCAGTCTAATACTTGATAAAATAAACACATATTTGTCATTGAAAGTTATCAAAATTCAAGTACTGAAAATATCCACAATCACAAATGGGTTTGAAACTATTCCTAAAATCAAAATTTTCAAGTCCATTGTCTGCAGTCAAGACTCAAGTGCCATGCTTGGACAACTTAAACACTTCTAAATTCTCCTAAACAAAGAGTGATACATGAATTTAAACAGTTATATATAAGTAATTAATGGATCTGAGATAATTATCAAAGAACTTCACAGTCCAAAGTTACTACTTTTTCTCTCATAAATTCTTGTTCTTTTCATCTAAGTATAATCACTAGTCATTTACCATAAACAAAGCTCAGATATATTTAACCAAAATTTTGAATTAGAATAACCCCAAACATGCAAATAGAAAAGATTCACTTAATAGAACGTCAAATCCCCTGTTACCTGCTAAAATTGACCTCGTTCGTTGGAAATATTAACGATCTCTGATATATCGCGAAAAAAATACTAAGTGAAGAGTGGAATTTGTGTTGAACCGGAACAAAAATTCAGAATAGCAAATATGTAGGAAAGGAATGAGAGCTGGACAGCGCAAGAGCGCAAAGTGAACCCGTCGCCTAGATTAGTTAATCTAGTTTAATTTATAGATTAGTTTTGACTATCGGGAATTTGTGAATATAGGCTTTTGGCCTATCACATACTGCTATTAAATAATAGGGTCCAGCTAACTGGTGCACCATGCACCAGATTAGCAAGCAAATCTACGGAAAACAATGCAATTTTTGTATTGGGATTCTAAAAAGATAAAGGTTGTCAAATTTGTTTGTCCCATACAATTAAATGAAAGGTAATAATTAAACTAAAAGTAGGTAAGATAATTATTCATGGACAATATTATCCTTACTTATTTTTTTTTTTCTAAAATCCTATTATAATTGGTCTAAAAATTTGAAATTCACCCTTATAAAAATAAAATAATTTTAAAATTAGGACTAAACTTTATTAATAAGTGTTTAAACTTATTTTTCTAAAACCCTAAGAGAACGTAAAATTACCCTTTTAAAAAATAAAACATTTTTATAATTGGGCTAAACCTTAATCATAGTCATAAAAAATATGAATATTTTTTTTTATTTAAATGTGTTAAGATATTTTTATAGTTAGACTAAACATTTTCTTATAACTAAATAGTATTAAAGGGTATTTTAGACATATAATAAAATCAAAACCCCACATCATAACCTTTTTGTCTTCACAAAAATCCATCCACTTTTTGTATTTATTGTATTCTATGGAATTGTGTCTAATGGGTGCAATGTTGCACCCGTTAGATAAACCCGTGAACCCGTCGCCTAGATTAGTTAATCTAGTTTAATTTATTTATAGATTAGTTTTGACTCTTGGGAATTTGTGAATATAGGCTTTTGGCATATCATATACTGCTATTAAATAATAATATATTCCTTATTCCTTATCCTAATTTTTCAGGTTCTCTTATTTTATATTCATTTATTATTAAGATCGAAATGTTGGGTGTGTTTCGTTGAAAGAAATTAAAGGGTATATAGTAAACACTTGTTGTGCTTATCTAGTGATGATAAATGCATATTTATTTTCATTTGAAGAAAATCAAATTGGATAGTAAAAACTAATAAAAGTTGAAGGCCAATATTTTATTTTGACTTTAAAATTAGTAAGTTTTAACCTTGAATTGATTCTATTTTGTGGTATCAGCTGCTGGTAGACCAAAATTTAGAAAACTCCATCCAATTGATGAGGATCATTGTTTTTTTGCCTTTACAAATTGATTCAAGTAAAGTCTAAGACTTTATTTTTTTTGCCAGAAAAGAATAGTTTGTATTTATTATAAGAACAATATTATAGAAACGATAATTCAATTTTCTATGCATCACAATAGACTCAAAACAGAGACGACCATAAAATGAACTAACCATAGATACGCGCGTGTGTGTGTATATATATATATATTATATATATATATATATATATTCTTGGCTCCCTTTGGGGAATTAATGTGTCAAGTTTAATGTGGTTTGTCTATCCAAGTCAAAAAAATAAAATTTCAATTCTTTAGAAAAATTTGTACGTTATAAATCACAATAAATATGATGAATTGATGATATATTTAATTATTAATGTTATATTATATTTAATTCTTAACGTTACATATTTTTAATTCTTAATGTTACATATATTTACGTTATTAACAAACAAATAAAATGTTATATATATATATTTAATGCTTAATGTTACATATATATTTACGTTATTAACAAACCAATTAAACCGTTATTATAGATATGTCTCAAAGAGTGAATCTGGTGAATATATATATATATATATATATATATAATGTGTGAATGAAATAGATAACATAACGTTAACTATTCATTATTAACGTTATTAACGTTATATCCCAACATTTCATTTGAAATTTAATTTGTTAATTATGGGCCCATTGAATATTAATATTAACATTATATTCTTTTGCTCCACTAATTCTTAACGTTATATGATGATTATTATGAAATCTAATCAATTTCTTCACTATAAATTCATTCTTTTGTTTGTCTAATTCTTTGTTCCTCTTCATACTTTTATTTTCTTTAGGGTAATACTTTTGAGATTTTGTCCTCCTATAATCTCAAAAATCTACCAATCCTATTATCCCTCTTTCCCTTCACCTATTATCCTATTCGAAATTCTACTATTTGCTCTCAACCCTCTCGCTTCTCAACATGAGGTAATTCTTTGAGCCCATCTAAATGAATTCCGTATATATTTTCTTATATAGATTTATCTCATTTTAAACCCCCTGAACAGTTTTGTAGCTTCCGGTGATTGCAATTTTATCAGCGAGTTAAATCCGACACGTGAAGATTGGAAGGTTAGGGTGAGAGTATGTCGGCTTTGGAATGTGTTTGACAATAGAGACACGGATAAGATAATCAGTATGGAAATGGTCATTGTTGATCAGAAGGTATTTCATTTGTTCTTAGATTTTGTGTTATGATTTACCTAATTTTTGGACATAATAACAATTTCTTTCCTCTGCTAATTTATGAACTATGGCAGCTTTTGTTTGGTATAAATATTACTTACACGACCCGCGCATCGCACGGAACGCTACCTAGTGTGTGTGTATATATATATATATAATTATTGGTATAACTATCTTTATTAAAAAATTTTGCTATAATTGCTGAGTTTTTGATACAAGAGTCTTGAAAAGCCATGGGTTAGGCAAAAGTAGACTTAGTATCCCTGTAGGTAATTCTAGTAATTTTTGATAATATTGATAGTAGAACTCCCATTTAGTAAGAAAATAGAAAATAAAATATGTTACCATTTCTTAGGAGAACCAACTCTTCTACAAGTTCAGTTTCCATTAAATCCCAAGATTCAGACCAAGCCTCTCAAACGGTTAATGAACAGGAAGAACATTATGAAAATGTTCCCCAAAGATTTGAGAATTTGGAACATTCCTATTGTCCCTATAAATCAAATATACAAGAAAACAACTTTTGAGAATTTTAATACTTTCTGTAATTACATTATAAAAACAAAAGAAAAGAGTCTCCCTATCCAAAAAGAATACCAAACTATTCAATTACTTGATAAAACACTCATTAATAAACTTAAAGAGCAAAAATACAAATATATTCATTTTGGATTAGTCCAAGTAGGTGTAAAACCCCTTAGTGTAGAAGCAACAAAAAATACCTCAATCTTAATTGTCTTAAGAGATGAAAGACACATGATGTTTAATGATTCTTTATTAGGAACAATAGAAACAAGTCTTTGTACAGGACCAATACATTTCAATTGCTATCCAAATTTTATGGTATCTTTAACAGACAAAAATATTTTAAGGTCGTTAACTCTTCAAATTCATACCCACAATTACAAAATGCTTCCAGGATCTGAAGTTTTAACCCTAGTTTACAGGTTACACTTTAAAGCAATGTATTCCGTAGTTAACACTAAAGCTTTATTACAAAGCCCAAAAGGAGAAACTACTCTTTTAATAGAGACTGACACTACAAGAGCCCGTATTGTGATACCCAAGACTATCCAATGGCATGAAGTTAATCTGCCTGAAAGATGGAAATTAGAAGGTGCTACTGATCCAATAGAACCAATTCCAGTTAGGAATAATTCATTAAGAGAAATCTCTCAACATCAGGATGGCACAGTAGAATTAGTCTTCAATAGACCAAAAAGACTACCTCCGAGATATTCTTTTGATATAGCTAGTTCAAGTTCAGCATTCCAAGGATTAAATATAGAAGAAGAGTCTATTACTGATAGCCAACAACAAGATTTCAAAACAGCTAGGACATCTGTCTCCTCAATACCAATATCATTTGCGAATACCCAACAACATGAGTTTAGAACAGCTAGAGAATCCACACCTTCGGTACCTAGCTCGTTTAGGACTAATTTACAAGGAATTAATAACTCCTCAAAAATAGCCCAACCTATTTATGCTAGGCAAACAGAAAGCCCTCATGATTCACCAGTCATGTCACCAACTTATTCTTCAATGACTAATAATGTAAAAATAGAGGAAGAATCAGAAATTTACGTTATACAAAAACCTTTTGAGATCAACAAGGAATGGTGTAGAAAACATTTCTACTCAAATAAAAACAAAGTTTTAAGAGAAGAATATTTTAAAAATTATGGAAATGAAAAGGAAGAAATTCTTCAAAAATATTATGAGTTTATGAATAACCATAGAATCAATATAGAATTTTTCAAATGGTTCAACAAATATTATTTAAACTCTATTAATATGATAAAAAATAATAACAAATGGCAAACTACTAGAGGAGAAATTGAATCTCAACACCCTCCTCTAACGGAAATCCAATACAACCACAAAAGTTTTGGAATAAAAGCAAGTCCTTTGAAAATGAGAAGTCCTGATGCAGGAGAACAAATCTCATCAAAAGATATTAAATTGATTCTTGAACAGAATAATTTTACAAATCTGAATCTTCATTCTATAGGAAAACAATTGGATCATATCGAAGACTTAATTGTATCACATCCAAAAAGACACATAATAAAAGAAAATATTAAAGAATCCTCAACGGAACCAATATTTACACCCTATGAAATTCCAAAAAATTTCCAAAATCCAAAAAATCTTCAAAAAACATTTTTAAATGAAATACAAGATAGACTCAATGCTTTAGGATCTGAGCTTATAGCCCCAGATACTCCTATACAAACACAAAATTCAATAAATACATTAGACCAAACTTCCCAATCTGAGAACGAACAGTCTGAAGATAATCAAATTAAGAAAATGAATTGGAGAGAACCTAAAAAATTATATTATCCAAAAACAACTGCACCAGACCTCAATATTGAGGAAAACCAGTTTTTCAAAATAAATATAATGCTAATACTATATATGAATGGAATATTGATGGCATGTATGAATGTAACATTCTCAATCTATTACAACAAATGACAATGGTTTCCAATGTTTATAAAACACAAAATCAAAATGCTCTAATTAGTGATCAAGCTATAGCCAATCTTTTAGTAGCCGGATTTACTGGTCAGTTAAAAGGATGGTGGGATCATGCACTTACTAAAGAACAACATGAAGAAATATTAAAAGCTATCAAAAGAGATGACCAAGGAAGAGTCATTTATGATGATGAAGGAAAAGAAATTCAGGATGCAGTTGCAACCCTAATTTTCTCAATTTCAAACATTTTATAGGTGATCCATCTCACCTTAAAGATAGAAATTCAGAATTATTATCAAACTTAAAATGTAAAAAATTAACAGATTTCAAATGGTATAAAAAAGTTTTTATGACTAGAGTAATGCAAAGACCTGACAACCAACAACCTTTTTGGAAAGAAAAATTCCTAGCAGGACTTCCTAATCTCTTAGGAGAAAAGGTCAGAAATCAAATTAGAGAAAATTATAAAGGAATAATTCCTTATGAAAAACTCACATATGGAGAATTAATTAGTTTTACCCAAAAGGAAGGATTAAAAGTATGTCAAGATTTAAAATTACAAAAACAACTAAAAAAAGAAAGATATATTTGCAAAAAAGAATTAGGATCATTCTGTCGTCAATTTGACATCAAAGATGAGTATTCTTTTTCAAAAACTTGTTGTCCATCTAAGTCATAACAAAGAAAAAGAATATATCCCCGAATATTATAAAAAACCAAAATACAAAAAATATAGGAAAGTAAAGAAACAACAAGAATCTCTTAATAAACCAGACAAAATAATAAAATGTTACCGTTGTGGAAAACCTGGACATATTTCGAGATACTGTAAGATTAAGAGAAAAATTAATAATTTAAATCTAGATGAAGATATTGAACAAAAAATTAATGAAATCCTTTAGAATCTACGTCTTCTGACCAAGATACAACAACAGAATCAGAAGATTTACAAATTGATGAATTACATTCAACATCAGAATCTTCTAAAGGAGAATCTTCAATAAACATGTTAACAAAAGATCAAGAATTTATAATAGAAGTTATCGATAAAATTCAAGACCCAGATCTTAAACGAGAATATTTACTAAAATTAAAAAATTCATTAAAAAACAATAAAGAAAAAGAAGTAGTTTCTAATCCTTCACAAATGTATAATTTACAAGAAATAATTTTTAATAGATATGAAAATACAAAACCTAGGCAAATTACAAATTCAGAATTACAAATGGAAATAAAAGAAATCAAAAAAGAACTTTCACATTTAAAGAATGAACAACAACAAATGAAAAACACATTCAAGACTTAAAAATGAAGATTGGCATGAAACTTCTTCTACAGAAGAGCCTGATCCTGAAACAGAAGAAAAAACACAAGAATATATGATGGTACTTACAGAAGTTTCAATCCAAAGATATTTAATAAAAAT
>AWWV01006675.1:0-27344 GCA_001974805.1 Corchorus capsularis
GGTAAATAATATATTTATTGATAACTATTGAAACTTTTTAGTAAGTTTTAAATTAAAGAATTGGTAAACTTCATTATTCATGAAGGTCACTTAAATCACTAAAAAATTAAGTTTACTTAATTTGTTGATAGTATTATTGCATTTTTAATAACCTTTCTTTTTGACTAATCTTAGATAAGAAAACTGGTAACTTTCATTATTATTGATGAAAACCTACTAAAATTACTAAAGATGTAAGATATTCATTAAGAATGCAAGGTTGCAAAATTTGCCGATAGCTTTTTGATCATTTATATATATATATATATATATATATAAACTTTAGTAATAACATTATATAAGAAAATTGGTAACATTCATTAGTAATGAAAGATTATTAATATTTATTGATATGTAAAGTACTTGAAAATGTTGATAGCATAATGCCCTTTTTTTTTATAACCTTTATAGCCTTTTTAAAAAATCTTAGATACAAATATTTGTGACCAAAAGGATATATGGTTACTTTAGATAACACTATAACTATTTTGATAGCATTTAAAAATGTCTTTGAAACTTTTAAGTAAGAATATTGGTAATATTTAATTTTACAAAAAAAAAGGTTACTACTAAGTTATTTTAATAACTTTTATAGATTTTTGCAACTTTAGATTACAAGATTGGAAATTTTCATTAATAAAGATATAAGGTACTAAATTTGTTGATAGCATCATAACTTTTTTTGATAACCTAATTTTTACTTATCTTAGATAAGAAAATTGATGATTCACTTTTTTTTTTTTTAATGAAAGGCCACTTAAGTTACTAAGGATTTAATTAAGGTTGCTGAACTTTTTTAATATAATACTCTAATTTTTTTTTCATAACCTGTATACATAATATTTTTGGTTATTGAGACATTAGATAAGATAATTAACACCCGTCATTATTATCAAAATGCTTCTAAAATTACTAAGGGTATAAGATTACTTAATTTGTAGCTAATATCAAAACTTCTTTAATAACTAAAATAGTTTTTTTAATACTATAACTTTTGATAAAAAAACCAATAGCCTCTTTATTGATGAAATGTAATAATTTTACTAAGAATTCGTATCATTATTAAATTTGTTGATAACATCTCAATTTTTTTATAACCTCTACAGTTTTTAAATAATCTTATATAAGAAAATTGGTTACTAATGTAAGATTACAAATTAAATTAGCTAATATATAGTAAGAAGAATAGTAACCTGGAATAAGATGATTGAATAAGAAGAATAGTAATCTTTTTTGTCCCTTTCTGATAGTGTGGGGGCCATTTTGTCCCTTAAGTCAATTTGTTTATAACATTATAGTTTTTCAATAACCTTAACCATTGAATATATACAAATAAAAATATATCATTAATATCTCAAGTTTTAATATATTTTTTATGATAATTATTATTAGTGTAAGGGTTTAGGGTTCAGGGTTAGGGTTTAGGTACCGATGATTTTGGCTCACTTATGTGATGAACCCAAGGGATTGAAAACCAACATGTGCATGGTATGTAGCATTCCTATGTGATTTTTGTTTTGCGTTATCATTACTCTAGACTACTAGAAGAAAGACTGAAAATTCATAGAGCCAGAGGATTCTCATTTGTTAGAGACTTTTGAAGCCAATTTCTTGAAGAAAGCGTAGTTTGAAAGTGAGAAGCATATGAAATTTTTACTAGAAATATCGCTTGCCATAATATTTAGTTCTGTTGAAGATGATGGATTGCTAATAACTTTAATTATAACTGTCCATTCTTTTTGTGGTGTTGGCTATTGCAGACTGTAATCATGTCTTTGATTTGATGGGCTTCTCTCTGGTCATGCTTTGGACAAAGAAAAATGAATTATATTCATAGGACAACAAAGAGTCAATCGAATTATTTTTATAAAAGAATACATGTTAGTTAATACAACCTTCTTCAATAAAGAAACTAGCAAACTATAAAGACACAACTAAAAATCAAACCTTGTCTTCAATGCTCTTGTCTTCAATGCTCTTGTTTTAGCTTGTCAATCAGGTCTCGTTTAAAAAGAATCCACTGTTAAGAAAAAATAGTTTAATAATTACTATCAAAACACACACACACAAAAAACCAGACACAATAAAGCATACATACCACCACCACCGCTGCAAAAGCCAGTGCAGTAGAAATAGCAGGGTTCAGTTCAAAGACCTTGAGCTTCTCGGTCACAGTCGCCCAAGTCACCCCCTAAAGAGGCAAAAAAGGACCAAAAAAAAAAATCACAACCAAACTTTAAGAAGATAATCAGAATTTTTGAAATAAGCACAAGTATTTTACATACAAAACTAACAACCCAAGCTCCAATCTGCACAAGTTCGAATTTTTCCATCTGAAACATACTTTTGAAGTCCATCTGAACAATTAATTTGTTCGAGTCACTAAGTACTTCAGGCTCAAAAACAATTTTTTCGGCTGCCTTAGTTGACTCAGTACCCTTTTTGGGGATTTCAACAATGTATCCAGCCAGTGGCATAGTCAGGATTTTCTCTAAGTGGGGTCAGGTCGTATTTACTTTGCTTTAGCATTGTGTTTAGAGATAACAATTTTTTTTAGCTCAAAAGCATTTCTAATCTAGTTTTATTGGTATTTAATAAAGCTAATTTTAACAACAAAATTTTACCCAGCCCAAAAGCCATATCTTATTTAAGTATTTTATAATTTTTTTTGGCAAAAAATAAAAAGTGTTTTTAAGTACTATAAAACAAAGAACACTTTTTTTTTGTTTCAAATTATATCATTTTCAACATTTTATTTCTATCCCACAAGGTTTCATAATATAAAATCTAAAACATCTAAAACATATATAATGATATAACTCCTATTCACAAGGGCTCCCATGTTGCGAAATTGGGGGTCGATGCTTGTCACCCTCGATGACCAACTTGAAAAAAAGGGTTATTTATGCAATAACCTAAGAACATTTCAAATTTATGCTTTTAAGTCCCTTTGATATTTTTTATAAACCCTTCAATTTAATCTATTTTACATTAAGGCCCTCAAACATTTATCCTTTATGCAATTTCATCCTCGAACTTTTTATTTTATACAATTTAGTCCTTTTATACCATTTCTTTAACTTTTAGCTTTTATTATTTTAACCCATGAAAATGATTTTTAATACTTTTCTATTTTTAAATTTGTAAGTATGGAAATTATCATGTGTACAAATGATAAATTAAAGATGTGTATTTGCTTGTAATACTAGAGTAAAATTTACCATATTTTTTCACAATATATATATATTTTTTTTGCATATATTCATTCCAACTCAATCTTCTTTTTTTAAAATGCAATAGTAAGCAGATGATGACGCATCATATCATGTAGACAGTGAGTATGATGATGACTCGGATGCTCCATTGGAGGTAGAGAGTGATGAGGATCTGATTATGGGTGAAGCTACAACTAGTAAATGCAGGTTTCCTAGGTTTGATCCCACTGCTGAGGTCCCATATATCTGCAAGACTATGCTTTTCAAGAACTCAGATGCTTTTAAGCATGCTGCGAGTGTGTTGGCTATTAAGAAAGCTAAGCCGATCAAGTGGAAGAAAAACACCAAGAAATGGGTGAGGGGTGTATGTGCAAATGAAAACTGCCCATGGATGATTTATGGAGCAATTAATAATGCTCTTGAAACCTTCCAAGTGAGGAAATTCAATGATGAACATAAGTGTAGTAACTGCTATGTTCGTCATCCGAGGCTAAGCATAAAGCTTTTGACAGAGTTTCTGATGCAGAAGATAAGGGCTATGCCCTTTATGTAATATGAGTTAATCAAGGAACTGATCACAACTGATTTACAACAGGAAGTTATTATCAGTATGGTCAAGAGAGCAAAGAAAAAAAAATTGAGAGTTTTGTGGTGAATTATGAGGAAGAGTTTGCCAAGTTGTGGGATTACAGAAACATGATTTTAGAGAGCAATCCAGGGAGTACTGTGAAGATGGACACAGTGATGCCAGATCCAGATTTGCCACCAGTTTTTGAGAGGATTTATATATGCCTTGGTGCACTGAAGTGGGGGTTTACACATGGTTGCAGGAATTTCATTAGTTTAGATGGGTGCTTCCTAAAGACATTGACCAAGGGTGAACTTCTATGTGCTGTTGTAAGAGATGGAAACAATCAAATGTTTCCAGTTGCTTGGGTATTGGTGGAGGATGAATCAACCGTTTCATGGAGCTAGTTTGTAGAGTGCCTCGCAGAACATCTTGGAGTAGGAGATGGATTTGGCTTCACCTTCATGAGTGATCAACATAAGGTAAGTTAGTTATGCCACAAACCTTTACTTCTGGCTATGTTTTTTCGCAGTTGGTAACTATATTGACTGTGTTTCTTATCATGCAGGCCATTGCGAGAGCTATTGTATATAATGTCCCCCAATCTGAGCACAGGTTTTGTGCTCGGCATGTTTGGGTCAACTGGCAAAGTAGAGGGCATAGGGGTGATGAGATGAGGGATTTTTTTGGAAACTTGTCAAGGCACCCAATATGAGGGAGTATGAAGAGACTTTGGAAAAGCTAAAAGTAATCAGTCCACAAGCAGCCTTAGATTTTGAATCTTATGCTACACCATCAAGGTTTTGTAGAGCCTTTTTCAGAACTGACTCACTGGTGGAGGTCGCAGACAACAATCTATGTGAGGCATTCAACAAGACATTGCTGAAGGCTAGGAGATTACCAGTAATATCATTGTTTGAGCTAATGTGGAGGGAATCAATGAGGAGGATAGTGAGGAAAAATATTGAAGTCAGTAGGTGGAAAGATGGGCTGGGGCCAAGGATTTGGCAAAGCATTGACAAAAGTTCAAAGATTGCTCAGTTTTGCCGTGTGGTGTCCTAAATGTGTTTGATGAAAGGTCAAGCCCTTCTTCTCAGGCTAAATATGCAAATGAGAGACCAGTGACTGCTAGTTCTCTCCAACGTGATGCCCATATGAAGTTCAAAAACAGAATGGAATCTCTGAAAATATCTGAGGTTGGTGATCTTTGTATATATTATCAAAAACAATTTGATTTTTGTTTTTAATATGCATATAGGACTCACTATTTGTCCACTGTTTTTGCATATAGGGACTGCAACCAGCAGCTAGTGGAGACCATGTGCCTCTGCATGGCACGCAGGAGAGTGTGACAACTGCATCTGCAAGTTCCAAGGGCAAGGGCAAGGGCAAACAACAAGTTTGATGGGGGTTGTTAATCTTTTTGATGATGTTGAATATGGGGTCTATTTAACCCTAAACATTAATCTAATGTACTAAATTTGATAGTATTTGGATATGAATCTAATGTTGGAATGTAGGATATTTATTGGCTTTAAAGCCAATCACTCTTTTCTGAATTTTAACCCTTTTTGGAATTGCATATTTTCATTACCATTAGCAGTTTATAAGGTATATTGGATGAAAACATATGTGATTCAAAAACAGGGAGAATTTTTCATTAATTTTAGGTGATGGAACAGAATTACTAAACATACATCTTAAGCATTACATTACTTAAGGTAATGCTTTCAAATTACAATGTTGATTCTCAAATCTTGCCTTTACTCCAACAAGCAAAATCACTAAACCTAAACATAAACAACAAAATTTCCACCATTTTCCATTATCCCTTGCATCAATCTTCTTCTTCAAATTAGAAGCCTCCTCTTTTAGCATGAAATTTTGTTCAATGATTTCAGCCTCCATATTCTGAACAACATTTTCCCTCAACTCAGTCACTTCTTGCTTCAACATCCTTGCTTGATTAAACAAGAAACATTCTCTATTCTTCAGCTCCAGTATAATCTCTCTGGCTCTACCAGGAAATTTAGGATCATGCCAATCCAAAAAGTCACAGGTACTACTTTTATCCTTCAATTCCCCAAAAGAAAAAAAAAATAGCTTCCAACTCCAACAAACAAAAAATTCTATAAATCAAATAATTATTACATTATATTTCTTGCACCCATAGAATCTTCTTCCAGGATTGTCATCTGTCCAAGAAGTCCATCGTGGTGTTTTCATACCACAATAACAGTAAACTTGTTCTCCTTCATACATCAATTCCATTGGGTAGCATGAAGAAATTAACTTATAACCCCTTAAATCTGATCGATTTGTCCTGCTTCGACTTGCAAATAAACAAAAAAAAAAAGAAGAGTTAGATCTATTTCCCTTCAATCACTCGAACCCACTTTAACCCTAGATGTTAAACCCAAATGAGACCGAAAATCAATACCTGGAACTGCTTGAAATCATGCTTTAAGAGGTCGATCGAGTTGAACTTCAATCGAGTTGAACTTCAAATGGATTCGTAAAGGAAGAACAAAGCACTGGAGTTTTGATATCTAGTTATCAACAATTAGGGAAAGGTTGTTTATCTTATGCTGTTTTAGGGGTATCAGAAAGTTTCACAGCCTTAGTTCATGTCTGAATTATTTAACAAAATAACATTGTTGCAAAGTGAAATTAGAGGCTATAGTCTTTCCTAGGCTCACTTCACAAGCTGAAACCACAACAGATAATCAATGACCAGTTATCTCAAAGCTCATTTTAATTGGAGAACTTAAGAGTAACCTATTTTCTACTTTCAAATATGGAATTCCTTGAAAGTTAAAACATGGGCTTGATTCAACATACTGCCACCACTAGTTTCACAGAACCCGGAGATTGAGACAATGGAGTTTCATTTTGCCTGAGAAAAGATAGTAACAATTCATCCAAGGACAACACACTTTTAAAATTTGATGAAAAAATGGAAAAAAAAAGAGAGAAAAAGATTAAAGATATATACTTATACCTAGTTTCTTGGCCATAGAGCCATGAGATGGTAACTATGGATCACATGACAAGCAGTAACAAATTCTTGGCGATCTTTAATTCTCCTCAGTTCAACGTGTATGGTATTGATTTTGGATTGGGAAAACCAATTGTAGCAAGAAGTGGCACTACCAAAAAAATTGCCGCCTCCTATGGAACTTGTGATGAAAATATTCGCTAATAATTTTTTGCGGCTTACCGAAGGTCTTTCCCGTGCTGCTAGCTCGACAGAAATACCCACCAATAATGATTTGCTACCAAAATATTGCTACGGAAAAAATTTTCTGTGGCAATATTTTGGTGGGTATTCTGCATTTTTCTTGTAGTGTGGGCTAGCACATCAGTTTCATGGAAATATCGAGTTGTATTGTGGAGTAGAAGAATTAAGCATTGGCATTGAAGCATGTCTTTCTCCAGAGACATTGGAGGCTATGGGGAATGATGAAGAGTTCATGGATACCTTCGCCTTTTAAAGAAATCCATTTTTTTTAAAAGAACTAGTATTTTGCCACGTGTTACACACGTGGGTTTGTAAATTTTGTTCAAATTAATTCTAAGTTACATTTTAACATTTACATAATTGTTATTCTTTAAAGGATTATTACACAATACACTATCAATATACTCAGGTTTTCATATTATAATTAGTATAGATTATCTGATGCATTCAAATTTCATCAACCGAGAATTTTTATGCTACACAGGAACTCAATACACTTGGTGTGCGTTTGGATGGGGATGTTCAAGAGGGATTTTCTTTTTAATAGGAATTTTTTAAAATATAAATTTAAAAAACTTGGTTTGGCAACATCATAATTGGGTTTTTAAAAATATTGGAAAATTGGAGAGAGATTTTTGAAGGGCCTAAAACCTCACTTTAAAATCTATGTAAGATGGTGTCTTTTTTAAAATCCTCTTCTTTTTACCTTAACCAGCACATTAACTAACTTTCCTTTTTATAATTTTTTTATATTTTTTTAACTTAAAGTGATAAAAATGTATTTTTAAAAGATGTGTTTTCACTTCTAAATTTTATTAAAAATATATATACATTATTACAAATCAAATGATATTCATATTGCATATTTTTATTCTTCTAATATTATTTTTTATAATTAAATATATTATTTTATTAAAAAATTCCAAATATCTCACAATCTACTCCTAAAAAACTTCATCCAAACTAAGATTTTTGAAAGCTAGCTTTTCAAAATTATGCATTTCAAAATTCTGTTTTTTTTAATCTTTAAAATTTTGAGAATTCCTCATCCAGACACACTCTTGGAGTAACAAGAACCCAACAAATCCTTTGGCTAGGAAATTGGATATACTTATAAATGATGTTTGGTTGGATACTTTCTCTAATTTTTTTGTTGAATTTCTTGCTCCTGAATGTTCAGATCACTCCCCCGCATTCATAAAGTTGGACAATATTTTGCAATCTTCTCCAAAGCCCTTCAAATTCTTTAACTTGTGGACTCAACATGGCGACTTCTTGAAAATTGTTAAGGAATCTTGGGTAGAACATGTAGCTGGCAACCCTATGTTTGTATTGCAAACAAAGCTAAAAAGGCTCAAATTAAGTTTGCTCGAAGAAACTAAATCTTGAGCACTACAACATCATCTCAAATAGAGTTAAAAGCAAGAAAGAGTTCAAAAATTATCGCTTGGCCCAAATTTCAGTTCAGATCTACTTGAAAATGGAAAAACAACTTGTGGTAGAGCTTAATGACTTGATGTTAGTAGAAGAAAAAGTTTTATAAGCAGAAAGCAAAAATCCATTTGGTCAAAGTGGGAGACCAAAACACCGGTTTCTTTCATAAGGTAGTCAAAGCAAAACAATAAAAGAGCACCCTAAAGCTTCTCATCAACTCTAATGAAGTGAGACTTGAGACAAGCTCTGCTATTTCTAATGAAGCATGGAATTATTTTTAACATCAGCTTGGAAGCCCACCTTCAGGGATATTGGATTTTCCATTGGAGTCTATGAAGAAGCTGCTTCTCTCTATAAATGAATTAGATGCCCAATCACTGATAGCCCCTTTTGTGCGAACGAAATGGCAGATTTTTTTGGTAGACCTGAGCATAGTCCTACCCAAATTTTGATGAAAATTGTAGCTGTAGTGCAAGGACGATTGCATGGCCTGGAAAACATTGCTAATGATCCAGTCAACTTGCAGCTTAGTGAAAATTGGGGTTTTTTTGTAGATATTTTTGGTAGTTAAGATGTTTTGTAAATATGTTTTTACTTTTTATTTTCCTAGCTTGTACTACTTACTGAGTAAAGTTATATAGGAATTTTTTAATAGACAGTAGCAGTTTAAAAACTGCTTTTTCGATGAATGAAAGCTTTCATATTCATCCCCCCAAAAAAAAGGGTCGAGCTTTCCTTTTTTGTTATTTTTTTTTTGTAATTTAAAAGGTAAATAATACTCAAAATTTAGAAAAAAAAAACATTTAAAAAACAAAAATAATAACCGTCAACCTTGATAGCGCACGTTATTTACTCTCTAAAAGGTTTTTCCCTCAATTGACAATATGCTTGAATTGACCCATTTTTGAAACATTTTGCCTCAAATTAACTAAATTAAAAGGTTCTGTCTCAAATTAGGCCGGAACTGAAATGTTTTGTCCTTAATCGAGCAATTATTTTAAAAAAATGAAGGTGTAAAATTTTGTATTTCCAAATAACCCAAGCCCATGAATCAACCAACCAAGCCCAAGTGGCTTTGGTCCTGTTGTAATTTGATGAGACATGGGGGACAGGTTGGTAATAAAACAGAAGTTGGAGCTTGAAAGACAAACGAGGTTGTTATTGGTTTAGACCGGTAGTTATTTGTTTTCCCCCAACGGTTCTGTTCTGTTCTGCACATTTCTCAATCTCAATTGGTCATTTTAATTTTGGACAAAATTGGTCATTTTAATTTAATTAATTAATTTAATTTTCTTTTCTTTTCTTCCAAGCACAACATTGAGTGATCTCATTTTTCCTGGAAAGTAAGATCCTCAAAGAAAACCTTAAGTTTTCCCAAAAAAACTTCAGAAGCTTTGAATAAAAAATGGCTTCTCGAAGACGTATGCTTCTCAAAGTCATCATCCTTGGCGACAGCGGGTATCTTTCTCCTTTTTTTCTTTTCTTTTCTTCTTTGGGTAAAAAAATGTTTTAATTTACTTAATTAATGTGAATTTATATATAGCTAATTTTTGTTGTCCCCTTAATTTGGACAGTGTTGGAAAGACATCGTTGATGAATCAGTATCCTAAATTTTGTAACAATTCGATTATTTATATTTTGATAAATATACAGTAATTGCATTTTTTTTTGTTTAATTAGCCTTAGACTCCGAATTTTTTTCATGTGTTTCTTTTCACATATATTAACCCAATTAGCTAATTTATTGAACTTGTGTTGATGAAGTTATCTCCCGGACACCATAGACATGGGTGGTGGAAAGCAGCAAAAATCTTCAGGTTGAGAGTGTTAAGAAAACAGTTAACTTCTCAAAATGTTATATTTCACACAGCAGGGAAGCTTATTCAATTTAACAACTATAATGCCACTTTAGAGTGGTATCCAGTTGTTTTATATTTTGACAGTTCAGTGTAGTTCATTAGTTGACCATTCTTCGCATGGTTATATGATAAATTAAAACTGACATAGCCAATCTCCTATGATAAAAAGACGATTAAGTAATGTCCTCTTCTCATTAATTGATTGGATTTGGATGGAAAATGTAAGAGTGACTGATAATTAAGACAAATCATATAAAAAAGTACCTATAAATTCCATTAATGATTAGTTGGTTCAAATGATTTGTCATTCGTTTTCTTCAATAATGTCTCGAGTTTTGGGATTATAAACATTTTTTCATTTTTAATTGTAGACTGTACGGACATAAATACCCTGTGATCTACCAAAAAAAACCCCATCTCTTTTTTTTTTTTTTTTTTTTTAAACCATAGCTATTTCAAGCCTAATCCTATTGTTGCTTTATGCTTTTGTGTATAGATCTATTCTTTTTTGGCCAAACCAAGAGCTATTCAATGGGGCAAAAACTTTCCATATCTATCTAAAACATTTACTCAAATTCATGGCTAGTACTTCAAGCCTAATCCTAATTCTTTATACTCTTCTGTATGTATGTAGTATACCCAAAGCTCTCCAATGGGGCAAAGTTCTCCACGTCGATCTCTTTGAAATTTAATCAAATCCATAGCTATTTCAAGCCTAATCCTATGCTTCTGTGTATGGTATACCAAATCCTAATTATTAAGTGTACTAGTATATTTTTAATTGACTTATTAGTCTTTTTGTCCCATAAATTATAGCACCAAGCACATTTTTCCCCTTGAACTTCAAATCACGACAACTTACCCATGAATTTCCAAATTCAGGATAATTAACCCCAAAACTTTCTAAATTTAGCACAATTTACCCCTACATAGGAGGCAGACTATCCTGAATTTTGAAAATTTATGATACAAATTGTCTCGATTATAGTTTAAGGAACAAAGTGTCCTTAGTCCTATAATTTAGGGGCAAAAAGGCTAATAAGCCACTTAATAAGCCAAATTTAATTCTTTCAATTTGGGATATTGCTCAAAGTATTAAACTATATATTGTACTTGGTTTTGCCATTAAATATTCATTTCCCTTGCAGCTTATACTAATTGGCAAAGCTAGGGGGAAGTAACAATTCATTGAGTGGAGAATTTTTTCTTGGAGAAAACATGTTGAGAATCATCTCCAGCAGCATAGTCCAGGCAGTAAATCACCAGGAATCTAGTAGGATTGACTTAACTCCATGGGATCTTCAGAATCTTCCAACAGGCCAAAATAAAAAAGGAATTCTTTTCCATAAACCCACACCTCTTCAAGAGAAAGAAACTGATCAAAACACCCTTATCCACCACTGAAAGCCTCTCTAACCAAAACTCTTGATTACTTTCCACCATTGGCAGGCCGCTTAGCAACAGTCGACCATGAAGAAGATGACTCCATTTCATATTTCATCGACTGCAACAACGTTCATACATGCTGCAGCTGATTCAATATCCATTTCTGACATCATTAAACCTGTTTATGTCCCTCAGATTGTTCACTCGTTTTTCCCTCTAAATGGCCTCAATAACTACGAAGGTGTTGCCAACCCATTACTTGGAATACAAGTAACAGATCTTGAAGATGGTTTATTTATTGGTTGCACCATCAATCATTCTGTGGTTGATGGTTCATCTTTATGGCATTTCCTTAATTTATGGTCTGAAATATCTAGGGGTTCAATTCCCTTGTCTAATAATAATTAAGCTCCCTCTTTTTCAACGTTGGCTTCCTAATGGTGTCGATCTCCCTATTCATATTCCGAAATCATATTTGAAACAAGTCTATGCAGAAGAGTTCATTGTACCTCCTCTACTAGAAGAAAGAGTTTTCCATTTCACAAGGGAAAATATTGCAAAGCTGAAAGCAAAAGCGAATGCCGAGGTTGGGACCAACAATATCTCCTCGTTTCAAGCTTTGTTGTCTCATATTTGGCGATCTGTCATCCGTAACAGAAACATTAATGGTGATGAAGAGATCGGTTTCTGCATAGTCATAGGTGCTAGACAGAGATTAAAGGGAGACTTTGGAGGCTATGGGGAATGATGAAGAGTTCTTCCAATTCTAAAAGCTGAAATTTATATGTAACTTTTAAGTTGTAAGGTTGTTTTCTTTCTCTTAGACCAAATTATGCATGGAGCTGCTTTCAAGTTTTTTTTTATTACAAAAGATGTTCAGTTCTCCCTTTCACATTTCAGGTTGGAAATGAATCTCTCTTTAATATTAAATAAAGATGCATGCCTTTCTTGCCTGGAAGGACCATATGAGCATGTTAATGTAAGAAGAAACCATCTTTTTTTTTTTTTGAAGAAACCATCTTCAATTAGTGGATTTAGGACAATACAGGGGATTTGAAATGAATCCTACTTTGTTAGATATGGGATACGGCGGGGCAGGAAAGATTTCAGAGTCTAGGTGTGGCATTTTACCGCGGCGCTGATTGTTGCGTGCTAGTTTATGATGTGAATGTCATGAAATCCTTTGATCACCTCAACAACTGGAGGGAGGAATTTCTGATCCAGGTTATGAATTTTTTTGACCCCTTCAGCCTTTTTGGTTCCCGGTCCATTCGTCTCAACTTACTCGGTTCATTTGTAATGGTATGTTATTCAGACTAGCCCGTCTGATCCTGAGAATTTTCCATTTGTTGTATTGGGGAACAAGGTGGATATTGATGGCGGTAATAGTCGAGTGGTATGAATTATGATAATCATTTCTCCTTTCAACATCTTTATCTCTTAATTAAGCTAAATGCAAGTTGTTACAACTTGTCACAAGGAGCAATTACCCTTATTTAGGAGATGGAAGTTTGCACAATAGACTATAGCATTGCTTCTCCGTTTTCGTACATCTTTTTATCTGAAATCCCTGAGTGTTAATAACTTTTTCAATCTGCTTTTGGTCTAGACGTATAATGGAATTCTTGCATTTCATTTCCATGTTCAGGTGTCTGAGAAGAAAGCAAAAGCATGGTGTGCCTCCAAAGGAAACATCCCTTATTTCGAAACATCTGCAAAAGAAGGTTTGAACGTGGAAGCTGCCTTTGAATATATAGCCAAAAATGCTCTCAAAAATGAACCTGAAGAAGAAATGTAGGTATATTCACCTGCTGTAATTTTTTAGCATGACATTCGATATTGATTGATTAGTATAATTTGCAGTGTTAGATCAAAATCGATCGGATTAGGAAATATAACTTCTCAAAATGTTATAATATTTCAAGTTCTTTGTATTGTATTGTGCTCAAATCAATATTAGTGATCAAGTGTTTTCTTTTGCTTGCAATTTGTTGTTTCAGATTTAACAACTATAATGCCACTTTATAGTGGTATCCCATTGTTTTATATTTTCACAGTTCGGTGCAGTTCATTAGTTGACCATTTTTCTCATGTTTATATGATAAATAAAATTAAAGCTGACATTGCCAATCTCCATTGATCTATATGTTGTAAATAGCGTTACTGTTACAACAGTTCATTTTCTTGTACATCTCTTCATGAGTTCATGTTGATATTTTATATGATAAAAAGACGTTTAAGTTATGTCATCTTCTCGTTAATTGCTTGGATGGAAAATGTAAGAGTGACCCGTACGTCACCGGGAAAGGTATATTCAAACTTAAGTGATTAATTCAGACAGATTATATCAAAAACCTATAAATCACATCAATGATTAGTTGATTCAAATGGTTTGCCATTTGTTTTCTTCAATAATGTCTCGAGCATTGTAAACATTTTTTCTTTTTACTTGTAGACTCTATGGACATAGATACCCTGTGATTTACCAAAAAAAAAAACCCTATAAAACCATAGCTATTTTTTTGGTTAAAACCATTGCTATTTCAAGCCTAATCCTGATGTTGCTTTTATGTTTTTCTGTATGGTACCTAGAACTATTCTTTTTTGGCCAAACATAGAGCTATTCAATGGGGCAAAAGTTTCCATATCTATGTAGAACATTCATTCAAATTAATTCATGGCTAGTACTTCAAGCCTAATCCTAATTCTTAATGCTTATGTGTATAGTATGTAGTATACCCATAGCTATCCAATGGGGCAAAATTCTCCACGTCTATCTCTTTGAGATTTATTCAAATCCATAGCTTTTTCAAGCCTATAACCCTATGCTTTTGTGTATGATATACCAAATCCTAATTAAGTAGCATATATTAATTGGCTTATTAACCTTTTTGCCTCATGAATTATAACGCCAAGCACGTTTTCCCTTTAACTTCAAATCACAACAACTTACCCCCTGAATTTCCAACTTCAGGACAATTAACCGTCAGAACTTTCTAAATTTAAGACAATCTACCGCGGCATAGGGGTAAATTGTCCTGAATTTTGAAAGTTTATGAGACAAATGGTTTTGATTATAGTTTAGGGAACAAAGTGTCCTTAGTCTCATAATTTAGGGGGGCAAAAAGATTAATAAGCCCTTTTTAAAAATTTTTTTTTGATAACATAATAAGCAAAATTTTATGGATGACTTAACTCCATGGGATCTTCGGTTCCTTCCAATCGGCCAAATCCAAAAGGGACTCTACGGATATAGATACCCTGTGATTTACCAAAAAAAAAACCATATGAAACCATAGCTGTTTTTTTTTAAAACCATAGCTATTTCAAGCCTAATCCTAATATTGCTTTATGCTTTTGGGTATGGTAAAAGTACCATTTCTCCCTTAAACTTGTAGTATTTGGACCTTTTGTACCCTGCACTTCAATTTTGGACATTTTGTCCCCTGAATTCTTAATTTGAGCCTCTGTTGCCCCCTGAATAACAGTCGTTAGGTCAAAGTTCTTGTTGCTTGGGGGCAAAACATCCAAAATTAAAGTTTAGGGAGCAAAACATCCAAAACGTATAAGTTTAGGGGGCAAAACGTCCAAAATGTACAAGTTAAGGGGGCCAAACGTCTAAAACTCTGTCCGACGTGTCATGACATGTCAGCGGCATAACGGTGCTATTAGTCACGTATATTACTGATGGGGCAACAGAGGCTCAAATTGAGAGTTCAGGGGATAAAATGTCCAAAATTGAGAGTTCAAAGATAAAATGTGCAAAATTAAAGTGTATGGGGCGAAAAGTAAGGGGGGAAATGTTACTTTAACCTTTTGTGTATAGCACACCTAGAACTATTCGTTTTTGGCCAAATCTAGCGCTATTCAATGGGGCGAAATTTTCCATATTTATCTAAGACTTTTATTCAAATTCACGGCCAGTACTTCAATCCTAATCCTAATTCTTTATGCTTCTATGTCTTGAGTCCGTGGGAGTTACCACGCAATCGAAGTTAAATCACACGTATGATCATATATTCATGTGAATTTTAAGTTTATCCATATAGTATTTTAAATGAATTTTAGTTTGGAACGTGAAATTTTTTAAAATATTGTATTTAATTGAGGTAGAAGTTCAACATAAAGTTTGGTATCAAAGAAAATTTTCTTTTGTTAAATTAAGGACCTTAATAATTAAGATACGATTTGAACATAAAATTTAGCTCCAAATAAATTTTTTATTTATGTTATAGGTAGATATTGACTTCTAAACATTGAGTAAACTTAAAATTCACGTGAATATATAATCATACGTGTGATTTAGCCTTGATTGCGTGGTAACTCCAACAGACGCGAGTCCATATATATAGGACCATCACTCTAGAGTAGTATACCCATAGCTATCCAATGGGGCAAAATTCTCCACGTCGATCTCTTTGAAATGTATTCAAATACATAGCTATTTCAAGCCTAATACTATATCTTGCATTATGCTTTTGTGTATGGTATACAAAATCCTAATTTAAGTAGTACTTCATATATTTAATTGGCTGGTCTTTTTGCCCCATGATAGTATAACGTAAAGTACGTGTTTTTTTCCCTTGAACTTCAAATCATGACAATCAATCCTAGGGTCTTTCAAAATTAAGGACAATTTGCCCCGATATATATGGGACAAATTGTTCTGAATTTTGAAAGTTTATGGGACAAATTGTCTCGATTATAGTTTATGGAACACAATGTCCTTAGTCCCATAATTTTAAAGGGCAAAAAGGCTAATAAGCCAATTTGTTTTAAGATCACATAATAAGCCAAATTTAATTCTTTCATTTTGAGATATTGGTTAAACTATTATACTAACTATTATTGTTTTTTTTTTAGGCCAAAATACTAACTATTATTGTTGGTTTTGCCATTAAATATTCATTTTCCATGCAGCTTACTATAATTGGCAAAGCCAGGGGAAGCAACTATTCATTGAGTGGAGAATTTTTCTTGGAGAAATAACATGTTGAGAATCATCTCCAGAAGCACAGTCCAGGTAGTAAGTCACCAGGAATCGAGTAGGATTGACTTAACTCCATGGGGTCTTCAGCTCCTTCCATTCGGCCAAATTCAAGAGGGACTTCTTTTTAAAAAATCTACACTTGTGCAAGAGAAAGAAACTGATCAAATCACCCTGGAACACCACTTGAAAGCCTCTCTATACAAAACTCTTGACTATTTTCCTCCATTGGCAGGCCGCTTATCAACAGTCGACCATGAAGAAGATGACTCCATTTCATATTTTATCGACTGCAACAACGCAGGTGCTCTATTTATCCATGCTGCAGCTGATTCAGTATCCATTTCTGACATCATCAAACCTGTTTATGTTCCTCATATTGTTCACTCGTTTTTCCCTCTGAACGACCTCAAGAACTACGAGGGTGTTTCTAACCCATTGTTTGGGATACAAGTAACATATCTTGCAGATGGTCTATTTATTGGTTGCACCATGAATCATTCAGTGGCTGATGGTTCATCCTTCTGGCATTTCCTTAATTCATGGTCTGAAATATCCAGGGGTTCAATTCCTCTGTCTAAGCTCCCTGTTTTTCAACGTTGGCTTCCTAATGGCATTGATTTCCCTATTCGTATACCCAAATCTTATCTCAAACAAGTTTATGCAAAAGAGTAAGTCATTGCACCTCCTTTAGAAAGAAGAGTTTTCCATTTCACAAGGGAAAATATTGTAAAGTTAAAAGCAAGAGCTAATGCTGAGGTTGGCACCAACAATATCTCCTCTCTTCAAGCTTTGTTGTCTCATATTTGGCGATCTGTCATCCGTAACAGCAATAATAATGGTGATGAAGAGACCAATTTCCACATAGTCATAGGTGCTAGACAGAGATTACAAGAGCTGTCTGAAAGTTATTTTGGGAATGCGATACAGGACACGATTGTAACTATCAAGGTAAAGGAGCTGCTGAAGGAAGGAATTGGTAAGGTGGCTTGGAAAATGAACAGGATGATTGCTGGAATGACTGAACAAAGTGTGAAGAATTTCCTAGTTTCTTGGCCTAAAAGCCCTGAGATGATAACTATGGATTCCTTGAGAAATAGAAACAAATGCTTGGTGACCTATAATTCTCCTCGATTCAATGTGTATGGTAATGATTTTGGATGGGGAAAACCAATTGCAGCAAGAAGTGGGCCAGCACATCAGTTTGATGGAAAGATCGAGTTGTATTGTGGAGCAGAGGAAGGAAGCATCGACATTGAAGCATGCCTTTTTCGAGAGACATTGGAGGCTATGGGGAATGATGAAGGGTTACATGGATCTGTCGCCTTTTAATGAAATCCAAATTCTAAAAGCTGAAATTTGTATGTAACTTGTAACTTGGAATGTTGTAACTTGTAATCCAAATTAGTTCATGGAACATGCTTATCCTATTCCTATCTTCTGGGCAAAGGTTTGCCCTGTTCCAAACTTCCAATTGTTGGGCAAGCATATGATATGAATCAAGAAAATTGCCAATCTAAACATGTGAAATCAACATTAATTGCAAGTTTAGTAATCAGTAGAAAGCCACCATTGGAGCTTTTTTTTTTTTTTTAAGAAAAAAGGTTCAGTTTGAAGTTTGAACATAGGATTTTCACATTACTGGTTGGAAGTGATGCATGATGCCTTTCTTGCCTGGAAGAGGGGACCATATGTCACGCCCCGAGACCGGAATATGGCAGACGGCCGTATTACCTTGTAACAATGTAGACCGAACCACTACACTGCCACAAGATAATACGAAGCCTTAAACTTATTACAAACTTAGATTTTCAAATAAAGATCATAATTCCGTATATATTGTCCAAGTCTTTTTACAACTTAAGTCTCAAAGTTTCCATATAATTAAACTGATACATTTCACATAGTCTATTCGTCAACTTAACTATGCAAAAAGGCTCCTTGAGGTGATCTAGTAGCTCCCAAGTTTCCCCAATCTCATATCTAGGCATCTGTTGACAAATCAGAGTCAGTCGGGTGAGCAACCACATGCTCAGTAAGTCTCCCAACACACCCTCTTTCAAGTCGAGCAAAATTTAAATAAATCATACATATATATACATATATACCATCTTATCATAAACTTTCAATTACTATAAAACAAGTATAAATCAATAAATAATTCATAAAACGATTATCAAATTAACAAATATTTTTCTAAGTCATGCTTTCAAACAAATATGGAATGGTGACATTAAAATCATCTCAATCATGAAAATCCACACGTTGGAAATCAATTAATCATCAGATCATAAAATCATCAAATCATCAAATGATACACAACCATCCCAAGATCATGGAATCTTTTCATTAGGCTATGGTCACTACCATAACCCGTGACGTAGCCAATATGAATAATTGCTAACCACTACAACCCGTTAGCAGGGTTGACTTCCAATTATCACAACCCACTGGACAGGGTCTTCCAGCTATTATCACAAACCCACTGGGCAGGGTCTTCCAGTTATTGTCACAAACCCACTGGGCAGGGTCTTCCAGTTATTATCACAACCCACTGGGTAGGGTCTTCCAGTTATTATCACAACCCACTGGGCAGGGTCTTCCAGTTATTATAACCCACTGGGCAGGGCCGATAAAACATGTTCTCTGTCGATCATCCCCAAAGGAATCAAAACATAGTCTCAAAACCATTTCCTTTCAATACCGTATATCATTTCCAAATCATTTTACAAATATCATCAATAATCCATCTTTTCAAATTGAGATCCATCACATCTTTCAAAACACATAGAAAATCAAAGGATCTCACATATCATTTAAAAGCATAAAAGCCTTTTAAATCCCAAATCATCCCCGAAAGGATCGAAACATAGCCATAAAACATTTCTCAAACTCAATATCTCATTTCCAAAGCATTTCATAATTTCTCATAGCTCTTTTAAAAACAAAAAAGCATTTATAATCTCAACAAGAAGCATCATCAAGTCACAAACCAATGTTCATCGTATATAAGCAAACACAGAATACCATATGCTTGACTCCATTTTCATATAAGAGAATAGGTAATAAAACATTCAATTTATTTAAGAACTTACGTACATATATTCTTCTCAAAACAAGGTAGGGGAATGTGTGAAGATTGACTTACCTGTCTCCAAACTAGTCCCATCTTTGCCCAGAGACACAATCAGATGCCTATCCATGAACATTTAGTTATATTAATACTTATCTCATCTATTAGGAGTTACTAGACAAATAAGAACGGTCTAAAAGGCTAAATATCTTAGAACCATAACTAGAGTTGGTTCGCGAAACCATACTTAAAAATTCGTAACTTTTGCTACACAACTCCAACTTAGGATCCGTAAAAAGATTTAGAAACTAGATTTCAAGACCTATCCATTGATATAAAATTCAACACATGGCTCAGGAGAGAGAAATACAGTAAATTTCCAGAATTGCCCTTGGCATGATTTTATCAACTATTCAACCCAACTTTGCCAAATTAATCCTCACTTTACTTAAATAGCTCATTTCCCACCTCCAATTAGCCATTAATCAAGTAGATCTAACAAGTTTCAAAACCATGTATGTATTCCATAGCAATTTCCACAAATCCAAACCCATAACAATATAATCTTTAACAAATCTAGACGTTACTACTACTATAATCATATATATACCTTTTATCCTTAGCTCAAAGTAGTGCTTCTTAACAATAAATCCCAAGAAAATCCAATGAAAGAGAGTCGGAATCACCTCACCTTGAAAATAACATCATCATAATTGGTACCCACTTGAAGTTTGATGAAGATTTCTTCAATTTTCATCGATTTCTCTTTCTTTCCCCTTTCTCTTTTTGTTTCCTCATTTTTCTTTGACTCTAGTTTTACCGTCAGCAACTTTCCCCAATTAGAATGAAGAGGACACCCGATTCTAGGGCTCTCCAACAATATATTTATATCTTATAAAATTTGCAACTTGGTCCATGAATTCTCTACAATTCTAATTTGACCCCAAAAATTTATAATATCTTTCAATTAAGTACTTGTCTCATTTACAAAGCCAATCCAATATTACGTAAATAAGCTTAAATTATTCTGGGGTATTACACCATATGAGCATGTTATTTTAAGAAGAACCCATCTTTGAGGAATCAGGACAAATTACATGGATTCAGGGAATATGAAATGAATCCTACTCAGTTTCAAGTCATTTTCTGATCTCAAATTTCTTACTGGTAGAATTCATCAAGTTGGGGCCTCTTTGATCTTATCTAAAATCTGTTTTTCAGACTCAAGGAATCCATATTGGGTAGTTTTACAAGAAACCAAGTCCTAGTCCATTTTCTAAAATCAGCCCAAATAGTAAATCAAAACCCACATTAAACCTAAAATTGCAAACCATTCTTCACAACCATTTCCATCGTCCCTCCATGAAAAAAACCCAAACCCTTTTTTTACTCTCTTAAATTTATACCATAAAGCTCGCTTCTTCAACCCCATCTCTTTTTATGGCTTGAACCCGAACCATTGACTCGGATGCACCTCAAAATGAGACTAACAATGAAAAGTACCGTAATCAAGAATGGGAATTTACTATCTGCAACTGCAAGGTAAACTTTTTATTAATAATCATCAAATTTTCATTTGTTAATGAGTGATTTCAATGCTGTTGTTTCAATTATTATCCCTATTAACTCTTTGAGTGGATAATTGCAGGATGACCGGCCATTGCTTTGCTTGAAGCAGCACGAAGAGTCGAACCTTATGGTGATTATGTCGACATCAATTTGGGGGTAAATACTATTTCTCCTATTGATTTCACTTTTAATTAATTTTGTGTCATGGTTACCTTGTAAAAAAAAATCAGTATATATTGAATATAGAAGCATATAGTGGTCTGTTTGAAAATTGAAAGATTGTAATTCAACTTATTATACTTTGTTAAAGATGTAATAATTGCATTGTTTTTTTGTTTAATTAGCCTTATACTCTGAATTTTAGATATGTTAATCGCAAATTTAGTAACCAGTACACATCCACCATTGGAGCTGATTTTTGGACAAAAGAGCGGTTCGGTTTGAAGATAGGATTTTCACTTTACAGGTTGGAAATGATTCTGTATAAGTTAGATTTTTTCCATTCATTTTACTGTTAGTAATTTAGAAGTATTTTAATGATTTAGATAATGATTAACATTTCGAATGACTGGGAATATTTCTGTCAAAATAATGTCATTTGTCTGAAACCTCTTGTTTTTGTGTCTGAATTAAACCCTTGAGTCTGTGGCCAAAAATTAAAAAAAAAAAAAAATCCAGTTGAGTCTATAATCTGTTTTTGGACTACTTTATTAGATATATAGCAGGCACTACACTTATAAGCAGGGAAGATTATTCGAGTTCTTTGTAATGTATTGTGCTCAAGTCAATATTATTTGATCAAGTGTTTCTTTTGCTTGCAATGTGTTCTTTGGAAAATCAATTGCTATAAACAAAATCCAGAAAATAGGGTGGTAGGCAAATCACTATTCGAGATATATCAAATCCTTTAGTAAACTATAAGAATTTTGATGAGTGTACATCAAATCAAGAAGATAATCTTTTTAATAAAAGCATGTTTTGCATTTTGTTAAAAAAACATTATTTAACAAATAAATTAATCATCCAACTACTACCATTACCATATAGAATTGATCAAACTATTATATTGGCAATGACTTTACTAATTGGCAAAGCCAGGGGAAGTAGCTTTTGTGCATATATTATATAATGAGTTTCAGCCCTGTTGGGAGACTCACCCACAATAACCAGGTGCGCGACGCGGGTCGTATCCGGATTAGTCAGGGCGAAGCCCTGGATACCGGATGGGATACCAAAAAACTATAATGAGTTTCAGTGGAGAATTTTTCATGTAGAAAAACTTGTCAGACATGAAAATCATCTCCAGCAACATAGTCAAGGCAGCAAATCAGAAGGAGTCGAGTAGGATTGACTTAACTCCATGGGATCTTCGTCTCCTTCCAATAGGCCATATCCAAAAGGGACTTCTTTTCCCAAAGCCTCTGCAAGAGAAAGGAGCTGACGAATGTACCATCATCCAACACTTGAAAGCCTCTCTATCCAAGACTCTTGACTACTTTCCACCACTGGCAGGCCGCCTAGCAACACTCGACCATGAAGAAGATGACTCCATTTCATATTTTATCGACTGCAACAACGCCGGCGCTCTGTTCATCCATGCTGTAGCTGATTCAGCATCCATTTCTGACATCATCAAACCTGTTTATGTTCCTCAGATTGTTCACTCGTTTTTCCCTCTAAAGGGCCTCAAGAACTACGAGGGTTCCAACCCGTTACTTGGGATACAAGTAACAGATCTTGCAGATGGTATATTTATTGGTTGCAGCGTCAATCATTCTGTGGTTGACGGTTCATCTTTCTGGCATTTCTTTAATTTATTGTCTGAAATATCAAAGGGCTCAACCTCAATTCCCTCGTCTAAGCTCCCCGTTGTTCAACGTTGGCTTATTATCCTAATTAAGTAGAATATATTTAATTGGCTTATTAGCCTTTTTGCTCAATGAATCATAATGTGAAGTACACTTTTCATCTTGAACTTCAAATCACAACAACTTACTCTTATAATTTCTAAATTCACAACAATTAACTCCTAGAACTTTCTAAATTTTGAAAAATTTACCCCGACATAGGGTAAATTGTCTCGATTATTAAAGTTTAGGGGGACAAAGTGTATTATTAATCCCATAATTTAGGGGGCAATTTTTTTTATATAACATAATAAGCCAAATTTAATTCTTTCAGTTTGGGAAAAAATCATTTTCTTAGTTCTCATACATTTGTTTATTGTTCAATCTTAGGGTGATTAGGTCATATATGAGATATGAACATGTTAATGTAAGAATAAACCATCTTTCATTATAAGATAAGATATATAGGACAAATCACATGAATACAGGGGATTATTAGTCTGACCATTTGAAATGAATCGTACTCAATTTGAAGTCATTGTGAAAATCCAATTTAACAATCATGTAACTTTGTCCAAACTCTCATTTTGTGATCTCAAATTTCTCATTTCTGATTTTAGAATTCATGCGAAGTTGGGCCTCTTTAATTAATCTTATCTAAAATTTGTTTTTAAGACCCCAGAAATCCATATTGGATAGTTTTACAAGAAATTAAGTCCAAGTCCATTTTCTATAATCAGCCCAAATAGTAAAATCAAAACCCACAATAAACCCCAGCAGAACCAGGATGAACAGTATTATTCTTCTGAAGTTGATGAAAAGTTGTTGATTGATTCTCCAGAAAAGTACTTGAGCGAGGGATCACGATTCACGGGTGGAGAGTGCATGGCTCATTGAAATTCATCATCATTGATTAGTATCTGCAGTGTTAGATCAAAATCGGATTACGTTGTTGTGTCCTATTGGATGACATATCTTATCATCCTTATTCTTTCTCCCTTTAATTTCCAGCTATCATCTATTTTAGCATGAATGCTACCCTAATTACACTGTAATGATACATTTCTCTCAAGGTTAGGAGGGGTTTTTCATATTGTTTTGTACTAATTATTAAATTAATCTACCAACAACTACCATATGATTGATCATATTACCGGCAGCATTAAAATAGAGTACGTTATTTTTAATTTTAGTGACCTGATTCAAAAGTTGACAACTTTAAAATATAAAGAAACCTAAATAATTGATCAAAATCAATATAAAATTGCATCATACCAGCAACTACAATCTTTAAAAATCTAAAAATCTCAAACGAGATCCGGTTAGCAAAAGCTAGTTGAAAAAAAAAATCGTTCAATTTGGGATGTTGATTAAATTATTGTGCCATTATTGGTTTTGCCATTAAATATTCTTGTTTCTTGCATCTTACTAATTGGCAAAGGCAGGGGAAGTAATTAACTATTCATTGAGTGGAGAATTTTCTAGGAGAAAACATGTTGAGAATCATCTCCAGCAGCATAGTCCAGGCATTGAATCACCAGGAATCTAGTCGGATTGACTTAACTCCATGGGATCTTCGGCTTCTTCCAATCGGCCAAATCCAAAAGGGACTTCTTTTTCAAAAACCTACACTTGTGCAAGAGAAAGAAACTGATCAAAACACCCTGATCCACCACTTGAAAGCCTCTCTATCCAAAACTCTTGACTATTTTCCTCCACTGGCAGGCCGCCTAGCAACAGTTGACCATGAAGAAGATGACACCATTTCATATTCTATCGACTGCAACAACGCTGGTGCTTTGTTTATCCATGCTGCTGCAGCTGATTCAGTATCCATTTCTGACATCACCAAAACTATTTATGTCCCTCATATTGTTCACTCGTTTTTCCCTCTGAATGGCCTCAAGAACTATGAGGGCGTTGCCAACCCATTACTTGGGATACAGGTAACAGATCTTGCAGATGGTATATTTATTGGTTGCACCATTAATCATTCTGTGGCGGATGGTTCATCCTTCTGGCATTTCTTTAATTTATGGTCTGAAATTTCTAGGGGTTCAATTCCTTTGTCTAAGCTGCCTGTTTTTCAACGTTGGCTTCCTAATGGCATTGATATCCCTATTCGTATATCCAAATCTTATCTCAAACAAGTCTATGAAGAAGATGATCAGTTCATTGTCCCTCCTCTACAAGAAAGAGTTTTCCATTTCACTAGGGAAAACATCGCAAAGCTGAAAGCAAAAGCTAATGCTGAGGTTGGCACCAACAATATCTCCTCTCTTCAAGCTTTGTTGTCTCATATTTGGCGATCTATCATCCGTAACAGAAATTGTAATGGTGATGAAGAGACCAGTTACTGCTTGATCATTGGCGCTAGAGATAGATTGCTAGAGCTGCCTGATGGTTACTTTGGGAATGCGGTATTGGGCACACTTGTAATTATGAAAACAGGGCAGCTACTGAAAGAAGGAATTGGTAAGGGGGCTTGGCAAATGAACAGGATGATTGCTACCATGACTGAACAAAGTTTCAAGAGTTTCCTAGTTTCTTGGCCAGTAGGACCTCAGATGATAACTATGAATTCTATGACAAACGGAAACAAAACTTTGGTGACAAGTAGTTCTCCTCGGTTCAACATGTATGGTAATGATTTTGGATGGGGAAAACCGATTGCAGTAAGGAGTGGGTCAGCAAATAAGTTTGATGGAAAGATCACATTGTTTTGTGGAGCCGAAGAAGGAAGCATTGACTTTGAAGCATGCCTTTCTCCAGAAACATTGGCGGCTATGGGGAATGAACAAGAGTTCATGGATACTGTCGCCTTTTAATGAAATACGAATTTTAGAACCTGAAATTTGTATGTCAGCAGGTAGTTGTATCTTGTAAGTGAAACTTGATGTCCCATAATAAAATCCGATCGTTCTGAATTTCTTATTTTGTTTGATAATTGAATTACTAGTATATAATTATGCAATTTTATGCTTATCCTATCTGCTAGGCAAAGGTTTTCCCTGTTCCAGTTGTTGGGCAAAGCCCCCTATATTCCTCTAAACCCATGATCTCATTGAGAGTTATTCATTACTTTAAACTTATTTCTTTTGTTATTCCTTTTTCTCAAGAATGGATGGGTAGTTTAATATCATAAAGCTGTCAGTCAAGTTTCTGATATAGCCAATTTGCCAATCTCATTGATCAAATAGTGTTAAAATTACAACAAAATGTTCCCATGAATTTCTCGGATAATTCCAACCTCTTAGAAGGGTAATTTATAATATTACCTTGATTTTCACCATTGTATAAAGATAAACTGTCCTATTAGCATTTAATCAATTGCTATAAACAAAATCCAGAAAAAAAAAGGGTTGTAGGCAAATCACTGTAAAATATAAATAAGTCGAGATTCATCAAACCCTTTGTTGATGACGGGACCGTCAGCCGACTTCAAGTGCGCCGGAACAAGGCGAAGGAGCACCTGAAAACCAGAGAAAGCGTCAAGAGCGGCGGGGGTTGGTCCCTGCGTTTAAGCTCCGATGCCTAAGTTAGAGAATGCCCAAGGGTTTAGTAGAGTAGAGTTTAGCAAAGAGAATATCATACCTTGAGTATGGAAGATATGGGGGTATTTATAGAGGTTTGTAGGTCACGTGCTCGGGGGAGTACTCATGCGAGTTGCACGTGCTCAGCGTGTGAGTTGCACGTGCTCAGGGGAGCGCACGTGCGAGTTGCCATGTCGTGGATCACTTGCTGGTCTTGGGCCACTAGGGCCTGTAATGAGCAAGTGTCTTGGGCTTGCTCATTGGACCTCAATTGTGCTATGCTCAACAATTGCCCCCCCCCCCCCCCCCCAGCCATGAGGATGGTTATAAAGTGACCGAACGAAACGGCTCTTTCCTTAAGCATCGAGCGGGCGGGTGGATTTGCTTTGAAGCGGGATTGGGAAAACCAGAGAACATGTGCTCTCGTCAACCGGTATTTGTATTTTTGTTGCAATTGCAAAATTTCAAGAATATTGGGAGTGTTGCCGAATGGTCATAACAATTAGGTTTCAAAATTTTGAAACATTTTCTTTAAAGGGAGCGGTTGTGTGTCATAATAGCCCACGCCGTGTGTCGCCTACGTATTGAAACCC
>AWWV01006676.1:0-13400 GCA_001974805.1 Corchorus capsularis
CGGTTGTCACTCTTCATTGAGCGCTCTTCTTTCCCGCATTGGTGATTTCACGTGCTTGGGGGGAGTTGCACGTGTTCAGGGGAGCATCCGGTGCTCTTCATTAAGCATTCTGAACTCGCGCGGTTGGTCATCATGCGGTCAACATGCATTCTTCACCTCGTGATCTATGAGAACTCTTCACTCTGAGGTCTTATGAGCACTCGACGCTTCGTGATCGACGAGCACTCGGCGGTTTGTGGTCTAGGAGCATTCAGTGCTTTTGGAGTCTATGGACCCTTAGGAGGGATTTTTGCTTTGAGGTCGAGGAGGTAATGCATCTCGCTCGCCTTTTGGCTTCTTCCTTGCCAACCCTTAAAATGCGTTGGGCCCTTAAGAGGGATCTTTGCCTTTGAGGTCGAGGACGCAACGCATCTCGCTCGTCTTCTGGCTTTTGTTCTGAAGTCAAGTATAGAGCTAATTTTACAATTGCTCGCCCTTTTGACTTGTTGGTCGCTCACCCTTTTGACTTGTTGGAGATGGTCATATGACCCACTGCTCCTTAGGTAGCGTTCACATATTAGTGAAAACAAAGGATATTTAATACAAGTGATAAGATGAATAACTGCTCTTATCTGGTCGAAGATGGTTATATCACCGCTTGCCAATTATCCTTAGTTTTGAGGTCAAGTATAGAGCTAATCTTTACGATTGCTCACCCTTTTGCCTCGTGCTTTTATTAGGTCGAGGATAGTGAAACCAATCTCTCGCCAATTAGCATTGGTCATGAGGTCAAGTATAGAGCTAATCTTTACGATTGCTCGCCCTTTTGACTCATGCTTTTATTGGGTCGAGGATAGTGAAACCAATCGCTCGCCAATTAACTTTGGTCTTGAGGTCAAGTATAGAGCTAATTTTACAATTGCTCGCCCTTTTGACTTGTTGGTCGTTCACCCTTTTGACTTGTTGGTCGTTCACCCTTTTGACTTGTTGGAGATGGTCATATGACCCATTGCTCCTTAGGTAGCGCTCACATATTGGTGAAAGCAAAGGATATTTAATACAAGTGATAAGATGAATAACGACTGGTGTTTTTCACTTTCATTGATAAACTTTCAAAGACATAATGGACATAAGTAAGTAACAAGTGGTGGTTTATATTTTATATTTTCAATGATAAAACTTTCTTTTACAATCTATTGGTAGTGCTTCTTCTGGAGCGATGATCAGTTGCATGGGGGTTCATCAATTGCAATTGCATCAATTCTGGAGGTCAACATGTTGAGCTCCATGTCCACTCGTTCGGCTGCATGGACGTCTTGCCCCCCAGTGCTGCTTTCGCAGCTCTTTCTCAACACCTTCTCCACCATCTCCTAAGATTTCTTTTTAGTAGGGAGCACTAGAGACTCCAAGTGGCAGTTGCTTGAGGTTCTCTGATTAGTGCACATGTAACCTATTCCCGTTGGAGTGAGAAATTTCACCTTAAGGCAATATATAGCGTCCACTATTTTCACTCTTTTCATGAGCGGTCGTCCGAGAAGTACGTTATGGGTAGGTGCCAAGTTTACTACTACAATCTTGTGGAGAAAGTTGAGCACGTGCTCTCCATCACCTATGCAGATGGTTGTTTCGATGGTACTTATTGTAGGGATTGGGAGCAAGTCGAAACCATAAATAGGTCCAGATGATTTGAGTTTTGCATCCTGCAACTTTCAACTACTTAGTCCTTTTTCCTTATCGCTTCTCTTGAAGGGCGACCGACGTGGGGACCTACTCCTCTGCCTTTCCGTAGGTCTTTCTCTGTTGGCCAGTTGCTCATGTGTTCTTTGTGGGGGGAGGTTTTTTAGCTTCATTTGTTTTTCTGCTTGGGTATACAACTGGACTTTGTCGAAAAGTTGCTTCAATTTTTTTGGCTTCATCTCAAATAGGTTGTGGAACAACCGTTCTTCCCTCAAGCCTTCCATATAGGCCCTAATCCCATCTTTATCCGGGACATCATCCACCTCCAAACAAGCATCTGAGAATCGTTTAGTGAAGGACTCCACGGTCTCACCGGCGGCTTGCTTTACACAGAACAAATGATCAATAGTCTTTGCGATTCTCAATCGGCTGTGGAAGTTGGAGAGAAACACTTGACACAACTGGTCAAAATTCACAATTGATCCTCTGGGAGCTTGTAGAACCATGTCCTTGCCAGGCCTATGAGGGTTGTTGGAAACACTCTGCACATGATATTTTCTGAGACGTTCTACAAGAGCATGAGCTCTTAGAAATGGCTCATGTGTTCTTGTGGATCTCCTGAGCCATCGTATTTTATCTTTGGCATCTTCAGGCCTGAAGGGACTATCTCCTGAATTACAACTGCAGAGAGTGGGGTATGTGTCCCGTTTATCATTTGGAGGGTTTCTTCAGCCGTTGCTGTCCGATGCCTCGTCAGCTGCTCATTCATCTCTCGTCGCAGCTGTTCTCCTAACTCATTTAACTGTTGCTCTCCTACCGCGATTGGTGTCTCACTTTGAGGCTGAGTGGTTGTATGTGGGGTTTGTGGTGTAGCGGTGACTTGGCTTCGAATGGGAGCAACATGACCGCGAGGAGCTATGGGAACTTGGGCTTGGTTTCTTCGACCGTTCACCGCTATCCCTGAGTAAGTGGGGGTTTCAGCAGTCCCATATGTCCTGGTAGCGTCCGTTCGGTCGTCCCCATAGGAAGAGTTGCTTTCAGACACCTCTTGCACACCACGAGGCGGGATTCTCACGTTGTTCAACGGAGGAAGGGAATCCCGGTCATCCATGGGGTTGGGGGGCTCAGGCGGGGCCTTGGCGTTTGCACGAAGGAGGGCTTCTTCCAAAACTGCAATCCGAGCCTCGTCCCTCGCCTCCTTTTCCTTGGCTTCGTTGCGATCTTGTTGCATCTGAGCCATCAGATCTCTCAGAAGTTCCGCATTGTCATCTTGCCCCCCATGCTGAAGAGGTATGGGAACCGGCTGTGGAGTTGCTGAAGTGGAGGCTCCCGCAACGTTGAGTGGCATAGGGCAATTGTCACGACCCGGACCTTGATCCGAACACGTGGCAACCGCCGCGATACTTTGACACACTAGTCGAGGAACCGACTCGTATCCCAAAATACCGTAAGGCAAATCAACACAGTAATAATTATCCATAAATTGAAGTCTAAAAACGATTGAATGTAATAAACATTATCCAAGTATTTGAGAACCTAATACAATAAAAAATACAGTTTAAGTAAAGATAACAATATCACCAGTGGATCAACTAAACCGGGAGGAAATGTTATGTGATTACACCAAAGTGAAACGGAAGATCTGGGCCACCAAACAAGAAGATATGATGGGTACACTAAAACACAAGTAAACCCGAAACACTGCATCACCCAAGTGATGCAGGTGGATTAGTTAAAAATTTATAATTTCTTCACAACAAGGAGAGTAACAATATAAGAAAAATTAAATAACTTCACAATGATGAGAAATACAAATATTTATATTAATCAAGTAGATTATCATTAAAGTTATAAAGTCTTATTTGTATATATATAATTTCCAATGATATGTACATCTCCCGCACATTATCAATTTAATACTCGTGTGCATCTCCCGCACGCCTTAACAATAATTGTGTGCTTCTCCCGCACATCATATTAATATTTGTGTGAACCTCCCGCACACTATATTAATGTTCGTGTACTTCTCCCGTACACTATAATATTCATGTGCATCTCCCGCACACTTGAATATTCATGTGCGTCTCCTACACACTATACTGATACTTGTGTACATCTCCCGTACACTATCATATTCATGTGCATCTCCCGCACACTTTTTCTATCACAATCAGGTGCTTCTCCCGCACCATATTTACTATGGTAATTCAATATACATTCATTCAATTGCAATACATTAATATATCAAGACCATTACATAAATAAAGAAAGAAATTAATCCATTTAAATAACAATAATTTATTTAGTAGAGAAATCATAATATAAGTCATCCACTTACAGGTATGGGAGAGTAATATGCTCCTATCTAATTCCCGGACTGGGCAGTAGCCTTGCCTCGATTTGATGGTTCAGCTCCAACAAGAGTTGAGAATTCCAGCGACCATGGGTGATTCTTACCCTCCTCTTCCAATGATTTTTATGTAACCAAAGCACTCTACACCAAGCTTCTTCCCAAGATTTTAGCAACAACTTCTCAAATCTCTCTTCAAAATGTTTCTGTGATTAATGGATTTCGTTTGATATTTGGAACTTTAATGGGCTGTTAGTCAAGGAAGAACATGGCTCCTCCCTTTTTGCATGTTAGTTTGGACAGAACTTGATAAATGAAATAGACATGAGTGGGATTCCCCACCAATGACAGCCCCCCATCAAAAATTACTTTGAGATAAATAGATAAATACTAATTGCCATGTCACATTAAAATTTATGTATTTTAAACTAAAAATATCACACATATATTTTAAGTTCTAATATGCTTAAACAAGGTGGGGAGGGTCTTACAGCAATAGTATGGCATGTAGCTGAAGAGATGATGCATCGCGTGCGCCGAGACCGTCGGAAGATCTGTTGAGGTCGGCACACTTGGTGTTTGGGCTGCCACGCTCAACGGAGGAGGTTCAGACATGGATGGAGTTTCAGCTCCACGTGTTAGATCTTGTAAAAGGTTTCTCTTTGCTGAAGTTTCGCTTGGTTTCTTGACTTGAGATGCATCTGGTGTTCCTTCCATGGCGGTTGTCTGACGTCCCCACGGACGGCGCCAATTGTTGATGACGGGACCGTCAGCCGACTTCAAGTGCGCCGGAGCAAGGCGAAGGAGCACCTGAAAACCAGAGAAAGTATCAAGAGCGGCGGGGGTTGGTCCCCACGTTTAAGCTCCGATGCCTAAGTCAGAGAATGCCCAAGGATTTAGTAGAGTAGAGTTTAGCAAAGAGAATATCATACCTTGAGTATGGAAGATATGGGGGTATTTATAGAGGTTCGTAGGTCACGTGCTTGGGGGAGTACTCATGCGAGTTGCGAGTTGCACGTGCTCAGGGAAGCGCACGTGCGAGTTGCCATGTCATGGATCACTTGCTGGTCTTGGGCCACTAGAGCCTGTAATGAGCAAGTATCTTGGGCTTGCTCATTGGATCTCAATTGTGCCATGCTCAACACCCTTTAGTAAACTATAATTATTATGATCAAATCAAATCAAGAAATTTTTCTCTTTTATAAGCATGAGTTGCATTTTGTAGAATAATATCATCTAAAAATAAATTAATCATCCAACAAATTGATTAAGCACAATATCATGTGACCTGTAATGTAAATAGAGTACTTGATTTTTAGTTTTTATTTTTTTTTATTTTTCGCCATGTGGTTTTTAGATCTAGAGACCGACATTATGACTTGACAACATTATTTAAATATAAAGAAAACTAAATAAATGATCAAATCAATATAAAATTTCATCAACAACTCGCATTAATCTTAAAAATTCTAAGAAGTCAAAAACATTGTCCGGTTAGCAAAAGCAAGATAAACAATTGAATTCTTTCAATTTGTTTGATTAAACTATTGTACCATTATTGGTTTTGGCATATAATACTCATGCTCCTTGGCAGCTTGCTAATTAGCAAAGCAAGGGAAAAGTAACTTCCTATCCATAGACTATTCAATATTCATTGAGTAGAGGATTTTTCTTGGAGAAAACAACATTTCAGACATGAGAATCATCTCCAGCAACATAGTCCGGGCAGCAAATCACCATGAATCAACTAGGATTGACTTAACTCCATGGGATCTTCGGTTCCTTCCAGTCCGCCCAATACAAAAGGGAATTCTTTTCCATAAACCCACACCTCTGCAACTGCAAGAGAAAGAAACTGATCAAAACACCCTGAACCTGATCAACCACTTGAAAGCCTCTCTATCCAAAACTCTCGACTACTTTCCACCTCTTGCAGGCCGCCTATCAACAGTCGATCATGTAGAAGATGACACAATTTCATATTTTATCAACTGCAACAACGCCGGTGCTCTGTTCATCCATGCTGCAGCTGATGCAATATCCATTTCTGACATCATTGAACCTGTTTATGTCCCTCAAACTCAGATTGTTCACTCGTTTTTCCCGCTGAATGGGCTCAAGAACTACGAGGGTGTTGCCAACCCATTACTTGGGATACAGGTAACCGATCTTGTAGATGGTATATTTATTGGCTGCACCATGAATCATTCAGTGGCTGATGGTTCATCTTTCTGGCATTTCTTTAATTTATGGTCTGAAATATCAAGGGGTTCAATTCCCTTGTCTAAGCTCCCTGTTTTTGAACGTTGGCTTCCTAATGGCATTGATTTTCCTTTTCGTATACCCAAATCTTATCTCCAACAAGTTTATGTAGAGGATCAGTTCATTGTCCCTCCTCTGCAAGAAAGAGTTTTCCATTTCACAAAGGAAAACATTGCAAAGTTGAAAGCAAAAGCCAATGCCGAGGTTGGTACCAACAATATCTCCTCACTTCAAGCTTTGTTGTCTCATATTTGGCGATCTGTTATCCGTAACAGAAATTACGATGGTGATGAAGAGATCAGCTTCCGCATCGTTATAGGTGCTAGACAGAGATTGCAAGAGCTGCCTGATGGTTACTTTGGGAATGCGTTACTGGGCACGCTTGTAACCATGAAAGCAAAAGAGTTACTAAAAGAAGGAATTGGAAAGGTGGCGTGGGAAATGAACAGGGCGATTGCTGCAAAGACCGAACAGAGTTTCAAGAGTTTCCTAGTTTCTTGGCCAGAAAGCCCTGAGATGTCAACTATGAGTTCTATGACAAACATAGAAAATGCTTGGTGACCTATAATTCTCCTCGGTTCAACGCGTATGGTAATGATTTTGGATGGGGAAAACCAATTGCAGCAAGAAGTGGGGCAGCATATCTGTTTGATGGAAAGATGGCGTTGTATTGTGGAGCAGAAGAAGGAAGCATTGACATTCAAGCATGTCTTTCACCGGAGACATTGGAGGCTATGGGGAATGATGAAGAGTTCATGGATACCGTCACCTTTTAATAAATCCATTTTCTAAAAGCCGAAATATGGAAGGTTGTTTTCTTTCCCTTATAGACCAAATTAGTGCATGGAACATGCTTATTCTATCTGCTAGGCAAAAATTTGCCCTGTTCCAATTGTCAAAAAGTACCCATAATCGTCTTAATTAAATTCCATGATTTCATTACTTGTGTCATTACATTTACATTTGTTGGGAGAGGAACTTGGGTCTTGTCAGGGTCCAAGGTCCATCGAGCAGTTCATATATCCGAGCAGTCCATATACATGTCGGACACCAACCTGACTAATGGTTTTTTGGGTCCTTCATGTATATATGCTACTCTAACAACCCATCTCTTCATTATGTACCCATCTTTTCATTATGTGTGATGTTCCCTCACATGTGAATCCTCAACAATCTCCCCCGATTTACATACATGTGAGTCCTCATCTTTCCCCCGTGCGGCCCAACCCGTCAAGTCTTAAGCCAAAAGCCAATTACCGGCCATCCAAGACTTAACCCGATTTACATGTGAGTTCTCATCTCTCCCCCGTGCGGTCCTCAACAATCTCCCCCGATTTATATGTGATTCCTCATCTTTCTCCTGTGCGGCCCAACTCGTCAAGTCTTAAGACTTAAGACGATTTACATGTGAGTCCTCATCTCTCCCCCGTGCGGTCCAACCCGTCAAATCTTAAGCCAATTACCGGCCATTCAAGACTTAACCCTGGAGTGGTGCAAGCTACGAACACTCCACAATTACACGTCCCAACCAGGTTTACCGTGCCCATGGGCCACACCGATCGAGTTCAACCAGACTCTGATACCACTTGTTAGGAGAGGAACTTGGGCCTTGTCAGGGTCCAAGGCCCACCGACAAGCCCATATACATGTCGGACACCAACCTGAACCCAAAAGTCTAGACTGATGGTTTCTTGGGTCCTTCCTGTATATATGCTAGTCTAACAACCCATCTTTTCATGATGTGGGATGTTCCCTCATATGTGAATCCTCAACAACATTTACATTTACAATTACAAGCATATGAACCAAGAAAATTGCTTAGATATGTAAAATCAACAATATGCGCCGCAAGTTTTGTAATCAGTAGAAAGCCAGCATTGGATTTGGAGGTGCTTTTTTGACAAAAGAGTAGGATTTTCACATTACTGGTTGGAAATGAATCTCTCTTTAGTCTTATAATGTTAACTTGATGCATGCCTTCCTTGCTTGGAAGAAGGGACCATATGAGCATGTTAATTGACGAAGAAAACCATCTCTAATTAGTGGGTTTAGGACAAATTACACAAATACAGGTTACAGGGAATTTGAAATGAATCCTACTCGATTTGAAGTCATTGTGAAAACCCAATTTTAACAATCATGTCCAAACTCTCATATTCTGATCTCAATCTTCTCATCTATGACTTTAGAATTCATGAAGTTGGGCCTCTTTAATCTTATCCAGAATCTGTTTTTCAGACTCCAGAAATCCATATTGGATAGTTGTGCAAAAAAATTTAAGTCCAATTCCATTTTCTAAAATCAGCCCAAATAGTAAAGTCAAAACCCACAATAAACCCAAAATTGCAAACCCTTCACCTTGAAGATTTCAAGTTTCAACCCATTCCTCTTATGGCTTAAACCCGAACCATCGACATCTCCCTGTCATGTTATTTGTGTTTGATGAAATGTTTTCTTTTGCTTTCAATTTTGAAATGTTGGTGAAATGGAAGTCTTTCTTGTAGAGGAGGTAAAATGAAGTGATCATCTTCTTCATAGACTTGTTTGATATCAGTAGTAGGAAGATCAATGCTCTTAGGGAGCCAACGTTGAAAAACAGGGATTTTAGACAGCAGAATTGAACCCTTGGAAATTTCAGACTACAAATTAAGAAATGCCAATAAACCATCTGCCACAGAACTATTGATGTGCAACCAATAAATATGAGAAATTATTAGGTGGGACGGATCCACCACGTCATCTATGGGACCAACCAATGATATTAAGACAACTCATCGATTTTCTAAAACCCTATCCCAATAATATCTCAAATTTGGGGACTTACCCTTTATAGAGGATTTATTTTAAAAGGGAGCTAAACCCTGAACTAAAATCATGCCTAAATTTAAAGAGGTCATTTGACATGTCAAGATTCCATTGGTTAGTCCCATTGATGATATGGTGGGTCCGTCCCACCTAATAATTTCTCAATAAATATACCATCTGCAAGATTTGTTACCAAAAAATCTTGTTATCAATCTTCTTGTGGGATTTTGTTGGCCAATAAATATTCATGCTCCTTAGGAGCCTTCAAAATATAGCTAAAGTTGAGGGGAAAGTATAGCTTTTATGCACATCCTATACAGTGAAGAATTATAAATTTCTTCTTGGAAAAATCATGTCAAGCGTGAGAATCATTTCAAGCAGCATAGTCCAGGCAACAAATCAGCAGGAATCTAGTAGGATTGACTTAACTCCATGGGATCTTTTCGATCTTACAGTCTACCAAATCCAAAAGGGACTTCTTTTCCAGAAACCTACACCTGATCTGCAAGAAACCTTAATCCACCACTTGAAAGCCTCTCTATCAAAATCTCTCGACTACTTCCCACCACTGGCAGGCCGCTTATCAACAGTCGACCATGAAGATGACTCAATTTCATACTTTATTGACTGCAACAATGCTGGTGCTTTGTTTATCCATGCTGCAGCTGATGCAATATCCATTTCTGACAGCATCAAACCTGTTTATGTCCCTCACATTGTTCAGTCTTTTTTCCCGCTGAATGGCCTCAAGAACTACGAGGGTGTTGCCAACCCATTACTTGGGATACAGGTAACAGATCTTGCAGATGGTATATTTATTGGTTGCACCATGAATCATTCTGTGGCTGATGGTTCATCCTTCTGGCATTTCCTTAATTTTTGGTCTGAAATTTCTAGGGCTTCAATTCCTCTGTCTAAGCTCCCTGTTTTTCAACGTTGGCTTCCTAATGGCATTTATTTCCCTTTCCGTGTACCCAAATCTTATCTAAAACAAGTAATTTATGCTGAAGAGGAGGTCATTGCACCTCCTTTAGAAAAAAGAGTTTTCCATTTCACAAGGGAAAATATTGCAAAGTTAAAAGCAAAAGCGAATGCCGAGGCTGGGACCAACAATATCTCCTCTCTTCAAGCTTTATTATGTCATACTTGGCGATCTGTTATCCGTAACAGAAACATTAATGGTGATGAAGAGACCGCATATGGCTTTGCCATTGGCGCTAGACAGAGATTGCAAGAGCTGCCTGACAATTATTTTGGGAATGCGATACACGGGACATGTGTAACTATGAAGGCGAAGGAGCTGCTGGAAGAAGGAATTGTAATGCAGCGTTGCAAATGAACAGGACGATTGCTGCAATAACTGAACAAAGTTTGAAGAGTTTCCTAGTGTCTTGGCCAGCAAGCCCTGTGATGCTGTCATGTAGAGTTTTCGTGACAAATGGAGGAAAATTCTTGATGGCAGGTGATTCTCCTCGGTTCAACATTTATGGTAATGATTTTGGCTGGGGAAAACCAATTGCAGTAAGAAGTGGTTTAGAAAATAAGTCTGATACAATGATGATATTGTTTTGTGGAGCAGAAGAAGGAAGCATTGACATGGAAGCATGCCTTTACCCACACACATTGGAAGCTATGGCGAATGATGAAGAGTTCATGGATTATGTCGCCTTTTAATGAAATCCAAATTTTAAAACCTGAAATTTGTATGTCGATTGCTTGGCTTTGGTTTTTCTGTTGTGATGATTCGTTTTTTGTTGGCTTTCACGTAGTGATTTTTGATCACTTGCTTGATTAACAAAACAAGATTGGAAATTTCTTGTGTTCATGTAAATGTAATCTTATCTTGGTTTATTACACTGGATTTTTTAATCAAACAAATAAAGCGGGGGTGAAATATAAGAACCTGACATTGAAGTTTTAATTCTGTCTAGATTTATAGTTGATGAAAATTCTTGTGTCATGGGGATTCAAGGAAGAAAGAAAAAAGAAGTAAGTCATTGAAGTTGAGTAGTAAAATAGAGATTCGTTTAGTGGTAAGCTTGTTCTAACTCATGGCAACCAAAGGATCAATTGGTTAAAATCAGTTACATGATTCCCACAGATAGCAAACCATCATATTTACATATTGTACCAAATAAATGCTAAAAAGTGTTCTCAAATTCTGCCATATTGTCATGAAAAAAGAAAAAAAAAAATCTGAATTGATCAAAATAGATTAATGACAACCGCCACTTTGTATTAAAGCTACAATATAAATGTTTCTCATCCTCAAAATCAAATTTTTGTTTCATGGTTTTGTCGAAATAAAAACTAAAGTTCTAATACCAGTAGAAATCAAAGACAACAAACTAAGATAACATAAAAACAAAAGAGAAAATGAGTGGCAAGCAAGATACCTTAAGAGGAAGGCAAAGCCTATATTGTGTAATTTTTTTGTGAATATGAAATTAAATGATAGGCTACACAAATGGAGGCAACCTTCTCCCATCCCTAAATCTACCCCACCAGTCCCAAGATTTGAACATGAAACCTATTGCAAGCTCAAGCTTTTGACCATTGGGTTGTCCGCTTGGGGACCTGTATTATGTAATTCTAGTAGCTATCAGAAACAGAGCCAAAAGCAAAGCAACAAAAAAAAGTTTTTTTTTTTTGCAAATATATATCAGCTAGGAAAGTTTCATATATAAAATCTTCTCATTATCATTGTAAAAAAGTTTTGTTGAACAACTATGAGCACAAAAAAGTTGATATTACAAGAATTCTCAAACCTTGAGTTGGACCCAATTGAGAATTAACAAAACCTTTAATTGGTCTCCGCTTGATGCCGAATTAGTTAAAACTCATTGTATCTACCGAATATTGGAAAGTTAGTACTAACAAAATCACCTTCAATCAATCAATTGCTATAAACAAAACCAGAAAAGAAGGTTATAAGCAAAGTATACTAGTGTTTGATATAAATAATTCAAAATTCATTAGATCCTATAAAAACCGTAGAAGCCACCTAATAAATGATCATAACAATGAAGGCTAACATCAAATCAAGATTTATAAGAGCACATGACAAGTAGTTCTCCTCGGTTCAACATGTACGGTAATGATTTTGGATGGGGAAAACCAATTGGAGTAAGAAGTGGTCAGCAAGTTTGATGGGAAAAATTACATAAAGAGTTCATGGATTCCGTTGCCTTCAATGAATCCAATTCTAAAAGTTGGGATTTGTATGTCAGCAGGTTGTATCTTGTAAGTGAAACTTGATGTCCCATAATAAAATCCAATTGTTGGTCAATTCCCCCTATATTCCATTCCATTATTTCTCTAAACTCCATGATCTTTTTTTTTCCCCCTACCTTTTTGCTACCTGATCTCATTACTCTTGTAAATTTTGTGTCATTACAAGCGTATGAACTAGGAAAAATTGCCACTAATTTACATATGTGAAATCAATATTACTCAGAAGTTTAGTAATCAGTAGAAAGCCACCATTGGAGCTGCTTTTTTTTTTTAATTTACAATAAAGAGGTTCAGTTTGAACATAGGATTTTCACATGTAAGAAGACATCATCTTTAATTAGTGGATTTAGGACAAATCACAATAATACAGGGGATTTAGGATGAATCTTACTCAATTTGATTTGAAGTCATTATGAAAATCCAATTTAACAATCATGTAACTTTGCCTCTTTGATCTTATCTAAAATCTGTTTTTCAGACTCAAGGAATCCATTTTCACCAAAAAAAAAAAAAAACTTAAGGAATCCATATGGATTGGGTTACAAGAAAATAAGTCCTAGTCCATTTTCTAAAACCCACATTAAACCCAAAAATGCAAACCATTCTTCACCTTGAAGACTTCAGTTAAACTTGTCTTCCTCTCCACCATTTCCATCGTCCCTCCATGAAAAAAACCCAAACCCTTTCTTTACTCTCTGTTAAATTTATACCATAAAGCTCGCTTCTTCAACCCCATCTCTTATATGGCTTACACCCGAACCATTGACTAGCAATGAAAAGTACCGTAATCAAGAATTTACTACCTGCAAAGTAAACCTTTTATTAATAATCGTCAAACCTTCATTTGTTAAAGAATGATTTCTATGCTGTTGTTTCAATTATCCCTATTAACTCTGTTTGAGTGGATAATTGCAGGAGGACCGGCCATTGCTTGAAGCTGAACAAGACTCGAACTCGAACCTTATGGTGATTATGTTGAAATCAATTTGGGGTAAATACAATTTAATTAATTACCTCTAATTACCTTCTTTCATGCATTAGATAGTTTCATTTATTTGTTATGAGTTTTAGAGATCACTTCTTATTCATTAAT
>AWWV01006678.1:0-21709 GCA_001974805.1 Corchorus capsularis
GTTTTTTTTTTTTTTTGCTAAAAACACGTTATGGGGCCCCAGGACAATTTTGCATTAGTTTTTGCGCCAAGACTCCTTGAAATATCTATATTCATCTAATCAAATCTCAGGTACATTGGATTTGAGGATTTTTCTATACAAGCATCTCTTGTTTCGATTTAATTATAAATTAATTCGGAAAAAGTAGGAAAACGATATTAGAAGCGTAAAAACCCCTTCAATATTTTTGGCGTTGAATTATATTTTGTTTTATGATTATGTTAGACAAAAATTGAGAAAAAAAATTGGATCATTTTTTGCAAAATTTTAGCCGAAATCGTGTACTAATCATCACGGCTTGGGTAAAAACGCGTTTCAGGACCCCAACTCAGTTTTGCATGATTTTTGGCGTTGAGACTCCTTGAGGATTTCTTTTAAATTATATTAAAAGCGTGAAAAGTCCTCCAATATTTTTGGTGTTAAATTATATTATTATGATTATTTTAGCTAAAATTTGAGGGTCATTTTTTTGTAAAATTTTAGCTGAAATCGTGTACTAACCATGCTTTTTGGTGCCAAAACTCCTTGAGATATCCATATTCATCTAACCAAATCTCAGTCACATTGCATTTAAGGATTTTTTTTACAAGAATCTGAATCTTGTTTCGATTTAATTAGAAATTAATTCTGAAAAAATATGAAAACGATATGAAAAACATGAAAAGTCCTCCAGCCATTTTGGCATTAAATTATATATATATTTCATGAGAATTTTAGCCAAAAATTGAGGAAAAAATTATCGCGTCATTTTTTGCAAAATTTTAGCCAAAACCGTGTACTAACTATCACGATTTTTGGCAAAAACATGTTTCGGGGCCCCGGCTTAGTTTTGCATGATTTTTGGCACTAAGACTCCTTGAATATCCATACCAATCTAATCAATCTTAGTCATATTGAATTTAAGGATTTGTTTTTACGAGCATCTGAATCTTGTTTCGATTTAATTAGAAATTATTTCAAAAAAATATGGAAAACGATATTAAAAGCATTAAAAGTGCTCCAATCTTATTGGAGTTGAATTATATATATTTTATGAGTATTGTGGCTAAAAATTGAGGTAAAATATTTTGGGTCAATTTTTGTAAAATTTTAGCCGAAATCATGTACCATCACTTTTTTTGGCTAAAAACATGTTTCGGGGCCCCATGTCAGTTTTGCATGATTTTTTGTGGCAAAATTCCTTGAATTATCTGTATTCATCTAACCTAATCTCGGCCACATTGGATTTAAGGATTTGCTTTTACAAGCATTTGAATCATGTTTCGATTTAATTAAAAATTAATTCGGAAAAAAATAGCAAAACAAATATTAGAAGCATTAAAGGCCCTCAATCTTTTTATGTCGAATTATATATTTTTTATAAGTACTTTTGTTAAAAATTGAGGAAATATCATTTGGGTCAACTTTTGTAAAATTTTAGCTGAAATCATGTACTAACCATCACAGTTTTTGACTAAAAACGCGTTACGGGGCCACGGATCTGTTTTGCATGATTTTTGGCACCGAGACTCCTTGGAATATCTTTATTCTTCTAATCAAATCCCAGCCACATTGGATTTAAGGATTTGTTTTTACGAGCATCTGAATTTTGTTTCGATTTAATTAGAAATTTATTTAGAAAAATATGAAAATGATATTAAAAACGTGAAAAGTCCTCCAATATTTTTGGAGTTTAATTATATATATTTTATGAATATTTTGGCTAAAAATTGAGGTAAAATACTTCGCGTCAATTTTTGTAAAATTTTAGCCGAAATCGTGTACCATCATGGTTTTTGGCTAAAAACGTGTTCCGGGACCCAGGGTCAGTTTTGCATGATTTTTTGTGGCAATACTCTTTGAAATATTTATATTCATCTAACCTAATCACAGCCACATTGGATTTAAGGATTTGTTTTTACGAGCATTTGAATCATGTTTCGATTTAATTAGAAATTAATTCGGAAAAAATAGGAAAAACAATATTAGAAGCGTTAAAAACCTTTAATCTTTTTTATGCCAAATTATATATTTTTTATGAGTATTTTTGCCATAACTTGAGGAAATATCATTTGGGTCGATTTTTGCAAAATTTTAGCCGAAATCGTGTACTAATCATCACAGTTTCTGGCTTAAAAAGCGTTCCGAAGCCACGACTCTGTTTTGCATGATTTTTGACGCCGAGACTCCTTGATATGTCTTTAATCATCTAATCAAATCTCAGCCACATTGGATTTAAAGATTTGGTTTTACGTGCATCTGAATCTTGTTTCAATTTAATTAGAAAGTAATTCAGAAAAAATATGAAAACGATGTTAAAAGCATGAAAAGTCCTCTAATCTTTTTGGCATTGAATTATATATATATATATATATATATATATTATATGTAAGTATTTTGGCCAAATATTGAGAAAAAAATCTTTTGGGTTATTTTTACCATTATGGTTTTTGGCTAAAAATGCATTCAGGGGCCCAATCTAATCAAATCTCAAGCATATTGGATTTAAGGATTTGTTTTCGAGTATTTAAATCTTGTTTCGATTTAATTATAAATTAATTCCAAAAAAATGAAACAAAAATTTGATTAATTTATTCTCTATAATTTGTAAAAATTTAGAGAAATTTAATCTTTTCAAAATTAACATTTGACATTATATTGCACAATATTTAACTTAAAATATGTTTCAATCAAAACTTCAACCCCACATGTTCCACACGTGGTAAATTACTAATATAAGAAAATTGGTAACCACCATTATTAATAAATCATCAAAAGTTACTAAAGTTAGTAAGAGTATAAGATTACTGAATTTTTTTAATAACATCATAACTGCTTAATGATAACTGCTTTGGCACATAGGCTAACAAAGTTAGATGTTAGTCATGTGTGGTGTGGGTCTTTACCATCCGACGTTTATAATCCTAATTTCGTTCATTAATTGAATCTTTATTTGTTAAAACAAAAAAGAAAAAAAAACTGCTTTGATAATGAGAAGATTTTATGAACTTTATATATTGCCTAACCGTGCATACCAAAGAAGATTGGCAAATTGGCTATCTCAGGTATAAAGAAGTCTCGTTGAACAACCAAAATTAAGAAGTTGACATTAAAGGAATTCTCAAATCTTTATCTGATTGAAAATCGGGGGAATTATCCTAAGGTGTAACCATGGGTTAAAATTACCCCCAAGTGTAATGATACAACATTATCCTAAGGCTAGTGTAATGTTCAATATATTTCCCAATTGGTGTAATGAATCTCATACACTTAGGAGTATAAGTGATACGAGACTACTCGCAAGCTATCCGGGCTCGATTCGATGAAAATTCGAATTCGACTCGGTTACTGTCGGGTCGAGCTCGGTCAAGCTCGAGCCAGGTATCAAACTACTAATATTGTGTTGAGCTCGGGTATCTCATTACCCGGCTCGACTCGACCCGATTACAGCCCTACATATACTATACCTATTTTACCCTCTCAAAAAGTTTAAGAAAATTTAGAAAAATCAATAATTTTAAAACTGAAAACCCTTCCATCAATCAATTGCTATAAACAAAACACAAACCAGAATAGAAGGATATAGGCAGCGAAGCACCGGTATTTGATTGGAGATTCATTAAACCCTGTAACAACCCTAGGAGCCACCAAATAAATGATAGTAATAACTATGAAGGTGATCGACGGATTCCCGCAAGCGCACGGGGTCGTCGTAGTAATAAAAATTATCGTTCCCACGAGGACAACTGCCTAATTATCACTTGTGTTAATACTAGCAAGAAAAAGCATGAAAATTAAAACCAAGATGGTGTTTGTTTCAATTAACTAATAAACTAAACTAAACTAACTAGTAAATTAATAGGACAATTGGCTAAGAGATTATGACTAGGACTTAAGACTTCACCTAAACAAGGGGAAATTAACTATAACTTCATGCTCATGGAATTCGGCTACAATAGCAATTGAACAAAATTAGTCACGCACTCCGTCGAGTCTACGCAACCATACCCAATTGGGTAGTGAACACCCGTCGGCACTTCACTCACCCAATCAAATTCATTAAGCCCAATCAATTAATTAAGCTATCACATAAAAACTAGAATATGTCTATCCTAATCTTAATGTGTCTACTTCCCTAGTGCTTGGTTCATGCTTCATCTGTCGATACCTCACACAAACCCACAAACTCAAACACTATGTTGGCCACCCATAGCATTCAATCAATGAAAACAAGGGAAATAGATGAAGCCCAACAACAATAGATATAAATTAAGCACAAATAAACATGAATCTCATTAACATGAAAGAAATAATCAATTCCCCCAAGCTAGGCTACATCTTAACCCCTAGCTTGGGTCTAAATACCCATATATTCAAGAACAAAAACAAGAAAAGTAAAGAAACACATAGTTTAGAGAGAGAAAGAAGAAACTATGAAGCTTGATGATGATAAATCCTTGAAACTTGAAGCTTTTTCTCGCAATCCTCTCTTCCTCCTCCTCCCTTTGTGTTTTTGCAGCCAAGAGGCCTTGGGTCTGCTCCAAAAGTCCCCCAAAACTAACCCTAAATGTTTTATTTATAGTGCCCCAAATAGAATAAATAAAAGAGTTTTTGAGACAAAAAAAATAATTGGGAAAATAAGTCTGTCTCGACGTGGTCATGCACATGACTTTTGTTGGTCATGCGCATGACTATCTCAGGTGCAAGAAGTCTAAAACGCCTATAGGTCATGGGCATGACCTGCTCTGGTCATGTGCATGACTTATTCAGGCTCCTTTTCTTCATTCATCCTTGCATCATTTGGTTTGCTTGCTTTCCTTCCATTCTTGATTCTTTTTAAGCCGCTTTTCATCAATTCTTTGGTCTACAAACAAGATGTTCAAGGAGTGAGGGAAATCATGCCAAAATACATCAAAAAGAACACAATTAAGCTCAATTTGGCCTAGAATCAAAAGATATACATGTGCATAAAATACACTTGTCAGAAGGCTATCATCAAATTAAGATTTATCAAAGCATGGGAGGCATTTTGTGCATACCCTACTTATATTTATTGAAGCCTGCAACTATAAATAATTGATGAAATGAGGACAAAAAATTCCATAATAACAACCAAAAGCAATTAGTAGAAGTAATTACTTTTTTTTTCTTTTTTTGGGAATTCGTTGGCCAATAAATACTCATGCCCTTACTCCTTAGAGAAATCATGTCAGACGTGAGAATTCATACTAACAAAATCACCTTCAATCAATCAACTGCTATAAACAAACCAGAAAAGAAAGTTATAGGTATAGCAAAGTAACAGAGTTTGATATAAATAAATGTAATTCAAAGTTCATCCGTAGAAGCCACCTAATAAAAGATAATAACAACGAAGGCTCACATCACATCAAAATTTATTAATGTACGTATTGCATTTAATTTGTACATACCCTGCTATTTACAGTAGTAATTGATCATTTCAGCAAATAATTGATCAAATGAAGACAAAATTCCATAATATCAACCACCAACCCCAGTCCCCAAGGTCTAAAAAATCTTGTTAGCAATCTTCCTTTGGGATTTTATTGGCCAACAAATAATATTCATGCTCCTTAGGAGCCTTCAAAATTATATAGCTAAAGTTCAGGGGAAAGTATATATTGAGTGGAGGAGAATTATAAATATTTTCTTGAAGAAATCATGTCAAACGTGAGAATCATTTCCAGCAGCATACTTCAGGCAGCAAATCAGCAGGAATCCAGTAGGATTGACTTAACTCCATGGGATCTTCTCATTCTTCCAATCGGCCAAATCCAAAAGGGACTTCTTTTCCATAAACCTACCCCTAATCTGCAAGAAACCCTAATCCACCACTTGAAAGCCTCTCTATCCAAAACTCTCGACTACTTTCCACCACTGACAGGCCGCCTAGCAACGGAGGACCATGAAGAAGATGACACCAAATCATATTTTATCGACTGCAACAACGCCGGTGCTCTGTTTATCCATGCTGCAGCCGATTCAGTATTCATTTCTGACATCATCAAACCTGTTTATGTTCCTCAGATTGTTCACTCGTTTTTCCCTTTGAATGGCCTCAAGAACTACGAGGGTGTTTCTAACCCATTGCTTGGGATACAGGTAACAGATCTTGCAGATGGTCTATTTATTGGTTGCACCATCAATCATTCAGTGGCTGATGGTTCATCCTTCTGGCATTTCTTTAATTCATGGTCTGAAACATCTAGGGGTTCAATTCCTCTGTCTAAGCTCCCTGTTTTTCAACGTTGGCTTCCTAATAGCATTGATTTCCCTATTCATATACCCAAATCTTTTCTCAAACAAGTTTATGCAGAAGCACAACCCATTGCACCTCCTTTAGAAAGAAGAGTTTTCCATTTCACAAAGGAAAACATTGCAGAGTTAAAAGCAAAAGCTAATGCCGAGGTTGGCACCAACAAAATCTCCTCTCTTCAAGCTTTGTTATGTCATACTTGGCAATCTGTTATCCGTAACAGAAACATTAATGGTGATGAAGAGACTGTTTACGTCTTGACCATTGGCACTAGAAATAGATTGCAAGAGATACCTGAAAGTTATTTTGGGAATGCGATACTGGCAACGAATGTAACTATGAAGGCAAAGGAGCTGCTGGAAGAAGGAATTGGTAAGGCAGCGTTGCAAATGAATAGGAAGATTGCTGAAATGACTGAAAAAATTTTGAAGGGTTCACTAGTGTTTTTGGCAAAAAGCCCTCAGATGGCAACTAGGGCTTTGCCTTCGAAGAAAAACACAAAAGTCTTGGTGGTAAATAGTTCTCCTCGGTTCAACGTGTATGGTAATGATTTTGGATGGGGAAAACCAATTGCAGTAAGAAGTGGGTCAGAACTTGAGTTTGATGGAAAGATTACATTGTTTTGTGGAGCAGAAGAAGGAAGCATTGACATTGAAGCTTGCCTTTCTCCACAGACATTAGAGGCTCTGGGGAATGATGAAGAGTTCTTGAAGAGTTAAAGAAATTTGTATGTCGATTACTTGGCTTTGGTTTTTCTGTTGTCTAAAAGCTGAAACTTGTGTTCTTTCCCTTGGACCGAATTAGTGAATGGAACATGATCTCATTACTCTGTAAATATTGTGACATTACAAGCATATGAATCAAGAGAGTTGACACAAGTCTACATATGTGAAATCAACATTAATCACAAAGTTTAGTTAGTAGAACGTCACCATATTGGAGCTGCTTCTTTTTGAGAAAAGAGGTTAAGTTTGAACCTAGGATTTTCACATTACAGGTTAGAATCGAATCTCTCTTTAGTCTTAAATTTACTTTTAAGTTAGACTTTGTCATTAATTTAACTGTTAGTAAGGAATTTGCTCATGTAATGCATGAATTTAGACGAATTTAATACTTTAGATAATGATCATCATGCGAACATTTGGAACAACTGGGAATGTTTCTGTCAAATTAATGTCATCTGTCTGAAATTAACTCTTATTACTGCCTGCCTGTCTTGTTTTTGTGTTTGATGAAATGTTTTCTTTTTCTTTCTTGCCTGGAGGGACCATAAGAAGAAACCCATCTTTAATTAGTGGAATTAGGACAAATCACATGAATTCAGGGAATATGAAATGAATCCTACTCCATCTAAAGTCAAGTCCAAATCCAATTTAACAATCATATGTTACTTTATTATTATCCAATTAAACCCTCATTTTCTGATCTCAAATTAATTTCTTACTGTAGAATTCATGAAGTTGGGCCTCTTTGATCTTATCTAAAATTATGTTTAGACTCCATAAATCCATATTAGGTATAGTAGTTTTTAAGTCCGAGTCCATTTTATGAGTCCATATTGCAAACCCTTCACCTTGAAGACTTCACTAGTGCCGCCCTTCCGTCCAGGAAAAACCCAAGCCCTTTCTTTACTCTCTGTTAAATTTACTAATTACTACCTTTTATTAATAATTAAAGAATGGTTTCAATATTGTTGTTTCAATTATTATCCCAATCCAATTAACTCTGTGAGAGTGGATAATTTTGTGCTAACGGTCCAGATATGTTGATTGAAGCTGCGCGGAGAGTCGAACCTTGTGGCGAATCATGTCGACATCAATTTGGTGTAAATACTACTTTCTCCTATAATTGATTTCACTTTTTAATTAATTTTTGTGTCATGTTTACCTTGTAAACAAAATTCAAGATTGAACTTATGGCGAATTTTGTGTCTGTTTGGAAGATTCACTTAACTCCATGGGATCTTCTGGTTCTTCCACTAAACCAAATCCAAAAGGGACTTCTTTTCCAGAAAATCCACCACTTGAAAGCCTCTCTATCCAAAACTCTAGACTACTAATTTCCACCACTGGCAGGCCGCCTAGCAACGGTGGACCATGAAGAAGATGGCTCAATTTCATATCTTTTCAACTGCAACAACGCCGGTGCACTCAGTATCCATTTCTGACCTCATTAACCTTGTTTATTGGCATCAGCTGCGCACCGGTATTGTTGCAGTGGATCAAATATATATGAAATGGTGTCATCTTCTTCATGCTCGACTGTTTGTAACTAAGAAAGCAAAGGAGCTGCTGAAAGGCATTGACATTGAAGCATGCCTTTCTCCAAAGACATTAATGGAGGCTATGGGGAATTATGATGAAGAGTTCATGGATACCGTTGCCTTCTAATGAAATCCAAATTCTAGAACCTGAAAGTTGTATGTCCATAACAAAATCCAGTCATTCTGATCTTGTTTGATAATTGAATTATTAGTATACAATTAAGAAATTTTGACCAAGTTGTTTTTGCTGCCTGATCTCATTACTCTCTGTAAATATTGTGTCATTACAAGCATAATATATATGAACTAGGAAAATTGCCACTATTTTACATATGTGAAATCAACATTAATCACAAGTTTAGTAATCAGTTGAAAACTTGTGATTGAGTTTGGAGCTGCTTTTTTTTTTTTTTTTTGGACAAAAGAGGTTCAGTTTGAACATGCTCATATGGTTCTTTCTTTATTACTCATAGTATTAATGTAACTTGATCATGCCTCCCTTGCTTGGAAGAAGGGACCAATATATGAGCATGTTAATGCAAGAAGAAACCATCTTTAATTAGTGGATTTAGGATATAAATACAGGGGATTTGAAATGAATCAATTTGTGTGAAAATCCAATTTAACAATCTTGTACTTTGTCCACACACTCATTTTCTGATCTCAAGTTTCTCATTTCTGAATGTAGAATTCATGAAGTCGGGCCTCTTTGATCTTATCTAAAATCTGTTTTTCAGACTCAAGGAATCCAAATAAATAATTCGAGATTCATTAAATCCTATATCAACACCTGTAGATTAAGCCACCTAATAAATGATAGTAATAACTATGAATCTCGAATTAAGGCTATCATCAAATCAAGGTTTATAATAGCACGTGTTGCACATTTTGAACATACCCTACTAATTGATTGGATTGGAGCCTGCAACGATAAATAATTGAGCAAATGAAGACAAAATTCAATAATGATATATATATAGTAAGGGTGATTATATGATACACCGGCGGTGTAAATTTTGGACTCCACAAGCGGGTTGTGGAGTTGACACATGTCTATTTTTTGAATTATTTAAGTTTTAAATATTTTAATCTAGTCCCTAAGGGACACATGTCACCCTTCAGGACCCGCTTGTGTAGTCTGCTAAACTCCACCGCCGGTGTATCATATATAAACCCATATAGTAAGGGTGATTATATGATACACCGGCGGTGTAAATTTTGGACTCCACAAGCGGGTTGTGGAGTTGACACATGTCTATTTTTTGAATTATTTAAGTTTTCAATATTTTAATCTAGTCCCTAAGGGACACATGTCACCCTTCAGGACCCGCTTATGTAGTCTGCTAAACTCCACCGCCGGTGTATCATATATAAACCCATATAGTAAGGGTGATTATATGATAAACCGGCGGTGTAAATTTATAATAACAAATGTTGCACATTTTGAACATACCCTACTGTAATTGATTGGATTGGAGCCTGCAACGATAAATAATTGAGCAAATGAAGACAAAATTCAATTATAATAAATCAACAATCCCCAAGTTCTAAAAAATCCAAAACCATAGTATCTGGTTAGCCAAAGCAAGATAAATATACTACTAGTAATTTGGGATTTTTTTATTTTTTTGCCAATAAAATAAGCTTCACCAAAATTGCTGAAAGCCAGAGAAGTAACTTTTTATGTATGCATATCCTATTGAGTGGAAAACTTTAAATTTTTCTTGGAGAAATCATGTCAAATGTGAGAATCATTTCCAGCAGCATAATCCAGGCAGCAAATCAGCAGGAATCTAGTAGGATTGACTTAACTCCATGGGATCTTAAGCTTCTTCTAGTCTGCCAAATCCAAAAGGGACTTCTTTTCCAGAAACCTACATCTCATATGCAAGAAACCCTAATCCACCACTTAAAAGTCTCTCTATCCAAAACTCTCGACTACTTTCCACCACTGGCAGGCCGCCTAGCAACGGAGGACCATGAAGAAGATGACACAACTTCATATTTTATTGACTGCAACAATGCCGGTGCTTTGTTCATCCATGCTTCAGCTGATTCGGTATACATTTCTGACATAATCAAACCTGTTTATGTTCCTCAGATTGTGCACTCGTTTTTCCCTCTGAATGGCCTCAAGAACTACGAGGGTGTTTCTAACCCATTGCTTGGGATACAGGTAACAGATCTTGCAGATGGTATATTTATTGGTTGCACCATCAATCATTCTGTGGTCGATGGTTCATCCTTCTGGCATTTCTTTAATTTATGGTCTGAAATATCTAGGGGTTCATTTCCCTTGTCTAGCCTTCCTGTTTTTCAACGTTGGCTTCCTAATGGCATTGATTTCCCTATTCGTATACCCAAATCCTATCTCAAACAAGTTAATGCAGAAGAGCAGGTCATTGCTCCTCCTTTAGAAAAAAGAGTTTTCCATTTCACAAGGGAAAATATTGCAAAGTTAAAAGCAAAAGCTAATGCCGAGGTTGGCACCAACAATATCTCCTCTCTTCAAGCTTTGTTGTCTCATATTTGGCGATCTGTTATCCGTAACAGAAACATTAATGGCGATGAAGAGACCAGTTACTTCTTAGCCATTGGCGCTAGACAGAGATTGCAAGAGCTGCCTGAAAGTTATTTTGGGGACGCGATACAAAGCACTTGTGTAACTATGAAGGCGAAGGAGCTGCTGGAACAAGGAATTGGTAAGGCGGCATTGCAAATGAACAGGACGATTGCTGCAATGACTGAACAATGTTTGAAGAGTTTCCTAGTGTCTTGGGCAGGAAGCCCTAAGATTGTAACTATGGATTCCATGACAAAAACAAACAAACGCTTGGTGACAAGTAGTTCGCCTCGGTTCAACATGTATGGTAATGATTTTGGATGGGGAAAACCAATTGCAGTAAGAAGTGGGACAGACACTAAGTTTGATGGAAAGATTACATTGTTTTGTGGAGCAGAAGAAGGAAGCATTGACATTGAAGCATGCCTTTCTATAGAGACATTGGAGGCTATGAAGAATGATGAAGAGTTCATGGATTCGGTCGCCTTTGAATGAAATCCAAATTCAAGAACCTGAAATTTGTATGTCGATTGCTTGGATGAATTTTCATGTAATGAATTTTGATCACTTGGATGATTAATAAAACTTGTGCTCTGTGAAAATTATTTTATGATATCCCATTGCTTATGAATGTGTACATAAGAGGTCAAGAAAATGGACTTACAACTACAAGGGAATGGGGAATCTCGAAGTCGAGACTTAGTCTGGGAAGTCAACATTAATTTCAAGTTTAGTAATCAGACAAAAGCCACCATTGGAGCTATTTTTTTTTTTTTTGGACAAAAGAGGTTCAATTTGAACATAGAATTTTCACATTACATGTTGGAAATGAATCTCTCTTTAGCCTTAATTAAATATACTTTTTAAGTTTTAGATTTTGTCACTTATTTAACTGTTTATTTATGAATTTGCTTATGTAATGCATGAATTCAGAAGATTTTAATTAGTACTTTATATAACGATTATGCTAACATTTGGAACAACTGGGAATGTTTCTGTCATTTGGCAACAACTAAGATTCATTATAGGCAGCAAAGCACTATAGTATTTAATATAAATAATTGGAGATTCATTAAATTAAATTAAATCCTATAACAACCGTAGAAGCCACCTAATAATAAATGATATAAGTAATTAATAACTATGAAGGCTAACATCAAGTCAAGATTTATAAAATTAGCTAGGTGTTGCATTTTGTACATATACCCTACTATTTATATTATATATAGTAGTCATATCATACCCTACCTATTTATAATAGTACTTGATTGGGGTCTGCAACATAAATAATTGATCAAATGAAGACAAAATTCCATAATATCAACCAACAACCCCAAGTTCTAAAAAATCTCGTTAGCAATCTTCCTTTGGGATTTTGTCGGCCAATAAATTTTCATGCTCCTTAGGAGCCTTCAAAATATAGCTAAAGTCAGGGGAAAGTAAAACTTTTAGGCTAAAATCTTAATTAGGGTCCTAAACTTTGCCAAAAGGGTCAAATAAGTGCTCAAACTATGAAAATGTCAAATTAGTGCCTGAACTTTTCGATTTGGGGCAATTCAGTCCAAAATGTTAGATTATAAGTCCATTAAATATAAATAATCCAAAACATTTTGGACTGAATTGACCCAAATTGAAAAGTTCAGACACTAATTTGACCTTTTCATAGTTTGGGCACTTATTTGACCCTTTTGGCAAAGTTTAGGGCCTTAATTAAGATTTTAGCCAAACTTTTATGATTACAATTTTGGTTTTGTTCTTCTGGAGCTTCTTACTGGTACAAGGGCGCCTACGGAAGTATGCAAAAGGTAAAAATTGCATGGATTTGCCTGTCCGGTTAAGAAAACATAACTTCATCAAAATGTCATGCACTTATAACAATGAGTAGGGAAAGATTGTTCAACTTCTTTCTATTATAAGAATGTTCAAAATGTTTTCTTTTGCTTTCAATTTGTTTTCGGATTTTTCTATAATGCCACTTTTGGAGTAGTATACTAGTACACAATTTGCCAATATATTAGGAAAGTTCATAAAATCTCTTCATTATCATCATTTGTGAACAAGTTTTGTTGAACAACAATGAAAAAAAAAAGAACTTGATATTAAAAGAATTCTCAAACCTTCATCAAACTGAAAATTAACAAAATCCACGCGACTCGACTCTGAACTAGTTGAAACTCAATATGACTAGTTGAAACTCAATATGACTACTAGATAATAAACTAAAACAACCCTTTTAATTAATACAATTGAGCTATAAACATAACAAAAACCAGAAAAGAAGGTCAAGGTTAATAGGCAAACTGGCATAGCATTAGTAGATGATATATAAATAATTCCAGATTCATTAAATCCTATAACAACAACTGTAGATTTAGCCACCTAATAATAAATGATAGTAATAACTATGAAGGCTATCATCAAATCAAGATTTATAAAAGCAAGTGTTGGACATTTTGACCATACGGAGTAATTGAATTGGAGCCTGCAACGATAAATAATTGAGCAAATGAAGACAAAATTCAATTATAATAAACCAACAACCCCAAGTTCTAACAAATCTAAAACAATAGTAGTATCTGGTTAGCCAAAGCAAGATGAATATAATAGTACTTTGAGTAATAAGCTTCACCAATTGCTGAAAGCCAGAGAAGTAACTTATATGCATATCCTATTGAGTGGAAAACTTTAAATTTTTCCTGGAGAAATCATGTCAAACTTGAGAATCATTTCCAACAGCATACTCCAAGCAGCAAATCAGCAGGAATCCAGTAAGGTTGACTTAACTCCATGGGATCTTCTCATTCTTCCAGTCGGCCAAATCCAAAAGGGACTTCTTTTCCAGAAACCTACCCCTGATTTGCAAGAGACCCTAATCCACCGCTTGAAAGCCTCTCTATCCAAAACTCTCGATTACTTTCCACCACTGGCAGGCCGCCTAGCAACGGAGGACCATGAAGAAGATGACACCAAATCATTTTTTATCGACTGCAACAATGCCGGTGCTCTGTTTGTCCATGCTGCAGCTGATTCAGTATCCATTTCTGACATCATCAAACCTGTTTATGTTCCTCAGATTGTTCACTCGTTTTTTCCACTGAATGGCCTCAAGAACTACGAGGGTGTTTCTAACCCATTGCTCGGGATACAGGTAACAGATCTTGCAGACGGTATATTTATTGGTTGCACCATGAACCATTCTGTGGCTGATGGTTCATCCTTCTGGCATTTCTTTAATTTATGGTCTGAAATATCTAAGGGTTCAATTCCATTGTCTAAGCTCCCTGTTTTTCAACGTTCGCTTCCTAATGGCATTGATTTCCCTTCTCGTATACCCAAATCTTATCTCAAACAAGTTTATGCAGAAGAGCAGCAGCTCATTACAGCTCCTTTAGAAAAAAGAGTTTTCCATTTCACAAGGGAAAACATTGCAAAGTTAAAAGCAAAAGCCAATGCCGAGGTTGGCACCAACAATATCTCCTCTCTGCAAGCTTTGTTATGTCATACTTGGCGATCTGTTATCCGTAACGGAAACATTAATGGTGATGAAATGATCAGTTATTACTTTTCCATTGGCATAAGAAATAGATTGCAAGAGCTGCCTGAAAGTTATTTTGGGAATGCAATACAGTGCACGGGTGTAACTATGAAGGCAAAAGACCTGCTGCAGGAAGAAGGAATTGGTAAGGCAGCGTTGCAAATGAACAGTGTGATTGCTGCAATGACTGAACAAAGTTTGAAGAGTTTCCTAGTGTCTTGGCCAGCAAGCCCTCATATGGTGACTGATAGGGCTTTCGTGACAAACGGAGGCAAAGTCTTGATGGCAAGTGATTCTCAGTTCAACATTTATGGTAATGATTTTGGATGGGGAAAACCAATTACAGTAAGAAGTGGGTTAGAAAATAAGTGTGATGCAATGACTGTATTGTTTTGTGGAGCAGAAGAAGGAAGCATTGACATTGAAGCATGCCTTTCTCCACAGACATTGGAGGCTATGGGGAATGATGAAGAGTTCTTGGATCCATAGGCTTTAATCCATTGTTGTAATGAATCCAATTCTAAAAGCTGAAATTTGTTTTTAAGTTAATTGTAAGGTTGTTTTCTTTCCCTTGGACCAAATTAGTACATGGAACATGCTTATCCTATCTGCTATCCAAAGGTTTGCCCTGTTCCAATTGTTGGGCAAAGCCCCCCATATTCCTCTTAAAGTCCATGATTTCATTACTGATTGCCACTAATCTACATATGTGAATTTCAACATTAATCGCAAGTTTAGTAATCAGTAGAAAGCTGCAATTGGAGCTGCTTTTCAGTACAAAGAGGTTCTGTTTGAACATAGAATTTTCACATTACAGGTTGAATGTGAATCTCTCCTTAGTCTTGACTCTTGAATTTATATATTAAGTTAGATGATGTCACTAATTTCACTGTTTGTAATGAATTTGCTTATGTAAGGCATGATTTTAGAAGAATTTAATACATTAGATAAGGATTATTATGCTAACATTTGAACAACTGGGAATGTTTCAGTCAAAACAATCGGAACATTGGGTTATATTCCTCCAGAGTAGAGTCAGACACTAACTGCAACCTGCAGGGGAGATGTTTATAATTTTGGTATTGTTCTTCTGGAGCTTCTTACTGGTACAAGGCCTATGGAAGTATGCAAAAGGTAAAAATTGCAGGGATTTGGTGTCTTGGTGTTTCAAATGAATTGGAGACACAGACTCATAATTCCATTGCACAGATAATAGAAGATTGTATCAGTTTTCTGAAATATTATATCAACATCTATCTAACTAGCCTCTTTCTGATTCTAACTACTTTGAAACAAATTATATATATGGTGTTTCAACATATTTTGACCCCGTTTGCCCAAAAAAAGAAAAACATATTTTGACCATTGAACTTGGTCTGCAGGATTCAGGAAATCTTGTTCTATCTGCTATCTGCTATATACATATCATTGGAGCCATGGATATTCCCAAAAAACAAAAAGAAAAAAAAAGGGAAGCAAGAGTGTAAATATAGTTTTTTTTCTTTTTTTTTGGGTTTGCTTGCAGTTTTACAAAAAAGCTTGAGCAAGTAAATGAAGTATCCAAGGTTAGAAATTAGTTCTTTTTTCCCTCCAACAGTTTGAATATATAGGAACTTAAAGAAAAAAAAACATGTTAACTCTCAAACTCTTATTGCTGCCTGTCCTGTTAAGAAAAACATAACTTCATCAAAATATGTCATGCACTAACTCTGATAAGTAGGGAAGATTTTTATAACAACGTTCAAAATGTTTTCTTTTGCTTTTCAATTTGTTTTCGGATTTTACTATATAAAATAAAATGCCACTTTTGGAGTGGTATCCGATTAGTATTTTGACAGTTCTGTATAGTTAATTAATTGACCAATTTATTTTTAATGATGACATATAAGAACTTAAAACTAAGATAGCCAATTTGCCAATCTTCTTTGGTCTTGCATGCATGCCACATGCTCTTTTCTTATGAACAAGTGTCCAGCATGCATTTTTTGGTGGAGAATTATAAGTCAGCATTGCTTTTATTTGAATGAAGAGGATTTGAGCCTTTGATTGAGTGGAGAATTATAAGTCAGCTAGGGAGTGCACCACGTCATATTTCTTTATTGAATTCCCAGCCAGGTGTCTATTAGGTTTATCAATATACAGGATTGCATTTATTTGAAGGGTTTGATTTGATGCCATTGAGTGAAGAATTATAAATTTCTTCTTGTAGAAATCATGCCAGACGTGAAAATCATTTCCAGCAGCATAGTCCAGGCAACAAATCACCAGAAATCCAGTAGGATTGACTTAACCCCATGGGATCTTGTCATTCTTCCAGTCGCCCAAATCCAAAAGGGACTTCTTTTCCAGAAACCTACATCTGATCTGCAAGAGACCCTAATCCACCACCTGAAAGTCTCTCTATCCAAAACTCTCGACTACTTCCCACCACTGGCAGGCCGCCTAGCAACGGTGGACCATGAAGAAGATGACTCCATTTCATATTTTATAGACTGCAACAATGCTGGTGCTATGTTTATCCATGCTGCAGCTGATTCAGTATCCATTTCTGACATCATCAAACCTGTTTATGTTCCTCATATTGTTCACTCGTTTTTCCCTCTGAATGGCCTCAAGAACTACGAGGGTGTTTCTAACCCATTGCTTGGGATACAGGTAACAGATCTTGCAGATGGTATATTTATTGGTTGCACCATCAATCATTCTGTGGCTGATGGTTCATCTTTCTGGCATTTCTTTAATTTCTGGTCTGAAATATCAAGGGGTTCAATTCCTCTGTCTAAGCTCCCTGTTTTTCAACGTTGGCTTCCTAATGGCATTGAATTCCCTATTCGTATACCCAAATCTTATCTCCAACAAGTTAATGCCGAAGAGCAGGTCATCGCTCCTCCTTTAGAAAGAAGAGTTTTCCATTTCACAAGGGAAAATATTGCAAAGTTAAAAGCAAAAGCTAATGTCGAGGTTGGCACCAACAAAATCTCCTCCCTTCAAGCTTTGTTATGTCATACTTGGCGATCTGTTATCCGTAACATAAACATTAATGGTGATGAAGTGATCTTTTACTGCTTTGCCATTGGCGCTAGAAATAGATTGCAGGAGCTGCATGAAAGTTATTTTGGGAATGCGATACACGGTACGGTTTTAACTATGAAGGCAAAGGAGCTGCTAGAGGAAGGAATTGGTAAGGCGGCGTTGCAAATGAACAGGATGATATCTGCAATGACTGAACAAAGTTTGAAGAGTTTCCTAGTGTCTTGGGCAGCAAGCCCTCAGATGGCAACTATGGCTTTTGTGACAAACATAAGCAAAGTCTTGTCAGTAAATAGTTCTCCTTGGTTCAACATGTATGGTAATGATTTTGGATGGGGAAAACCAATTGCAGTAAGAAGTGGGCCAGAACTTAAGTATGATGCAAAGACTACATTGTTTTGTGGAGGAGAAGAAGGAAGCATTGACATTGAAGCACGCCTTTCTCTAGAAACATTGGAAGCTATGGCGAATGCTGAAGAGTTCATGGATACCATCGCCTTTTAATGAAATTCAAATTCTAGAACCTGAAATTTGTATGTCAACTACTTTTGGCTTTGGTTTTTCTATTGTTAATTATGATGATTCGTTTTGTTTCTGGTTCTGCTGGTAGTGTTGCGCCTTCATGTAGTGATTTTTTATCACTTGCTTGATTAATAAAATTTGTGCTCAGTGAAAATTAGTTAATTTTATCATATCCCATTGTTATGAATGTATACATAAAATGTCAAGGAAAAGGGCTTATTTAAGGGAATGGAGAGTCTCGAAGTCTAAGACTTATTTTTGGGAAATTTCAATTTCTAATCATATGCATGATCAGTAATTAGGAAGGGATTCTTATAATCTTCTCTTGATTTTCACCATTTAATCATTGACATTGAAGCGTGCCTTTTTTCCCTAGATATCGGAAGCTCTGGGGAAGGATAAAAGAGTTCTGAATCACTCGTTCATGGATACTGTCGCCTTTTTGTAAGGCTGTTTTCCTTCCCTCAGAACAAATTAGTGCATGAAACAGTTTGTAAGTAACTTATAGTTTTTTTTTGTTTTTTTTTTGGTTTGCTTGGAGTTTCACAAAAAAAGCTTGAGCAAATAAATGAAGCATCCAAGGTTTGCTAATTTGGAGACAGAAGTATACTATAACAGTATAATGGTTGACAGACTTAGAAAATGCCTTTGTGATTCTTATAATGATTAATGGTTGAAAAAATGTCTAATACACAAAACATCAATCATATACCAACTTGTGGTTGCCATGGGTTGTAAGTTGTGATCAAATATGGCACACATTAGTAATAAATTTTTTTTTTTTTGAGATAACAATTGAATTTATAGACTTATAAAACATCCGGGTTACAAACATCAGGTGGTAAAAACCTGTACCGCACACAAGTTACATCTTTTGAAAGAGCAAATTTAGCTAACCTATGAGTACAAACATTAGCTCCTCTCTTAACATGAACAATCTTAATGTTATGAAAGAAATAAAACCCGAATATCATCTAAGAGACACGCGTCCCCTACCAGTAACAGGACTCTCGATTATTGATTGCAAGAACCGCTGTTAAGTAATCACTCTCAATAATACAATTCCTAACACCCTCTCTAACTGCCAACTGAACTCCCATTTGGATTGCCAACACTTCAACATACAAAGAGTCCAAAATTAAGGAGGCGTTTGGTTGGGGGTGATCTTTGATCACCTGTGGTGATCTTGGATCTCAGATCACCCCGTTTGGTTACACTTTTTGGATCGGTGTAGGTAATCCGGATTACCCCATGATCACCCCTCCAAGGGTGATCAGGATTACCACCATAAATCCAGGTAATCTTTGATCACCGGTGATCTTGATTACCTCCTACTTTTGTATTCATTTTTTTACCCCCACATATTTACTAAATATGACGACCTTACCCTTTTCTTTTATTTTAATTACAAAATTGCCAACAACTGAAATATAAAAAGGAAACGTCATTTTTCCCTAAATCATTCTCGATAGTTCTTCCTAAATTAAAAACCAAACCCTAGCCTCCTCTGTGCCGTTGCAATTTCTGGACTCAACGTCGCTCTCACCGGTCGCTGAAGCCTTCATTTCGCGTCGCCGATCAATTTTTCAGGTAAGTCTCATCCATCGACTCATTGGTTTTCAGTGTTGATAGATTATTTAGGTTATGGGTTTTGAAATTTGAGGCTATTTTAAGCTTCTTTCTTCTTCCTTCTTCATGATTATTTAGGAACCCTTTATCAGTTTATATATACAACAAAATCTTTCTTTCCTTGTTTCGAATGATTCATTGGTTTCAATATTTTTTGTCACATTGAGGAAGATTTGAGACCGTTGCTAGTGTCCATTATCTCAAAATCTATATGTATATTTGATTCAGAAAAAAAAACCCATTTTAATTTCCTAAATCATCATGATATTAAAATTTCACGCAATATGATTTTAGGCTAACAAGATTAAAATCTCTTGAAACAGTGTTTTACTGTCTGGATATATAATGGATAGTAGTATATATTTCATGATAGCTGACATATCCCACATTTGAAACTTAATTAAAATGCATGAAGACCAGATTTTGATGAATGATGATGAAACTTTAATCATTTCAATGAAGAAATATATGAACAAAGATTTCAATTCTATATATAAGACACTGCTATGTCCGATTGAAACATGAATATATTTAGTCATTGAGTACTGGAAAGTGTACGTTTGTGTGTGCAGTAAAATTACACCACAAATTAGGGTGATAGTCAACTCTTGTGCAGAATTTCTATATATCCCACTAACTATACCACCCACATCTTATATATACCACTTACCAGTAATGAAGGTGTTCTATCTTCCCTTCCATTATTTGGTTTGACTAGTGACCTCAAGTATTTATGTATATGATAGTCTTCTCCAATTAGTAGTCTAACATGGCTTCTGCGATGGGAGCTTTTTATAATAATTAATTAACAGAAAGCCTATATACATATACATTGTTATATAGTTGAATGACATGAATGATAAAAGGGAAATTTAGGTCCACAGCCGCCCTCTTTTTGGATTTAGATGTTCTTGAAACTGAAATTTTTAATTTTTTTTTTTTACATAAATCTGCCTACATTTTAGCCTAGGCTAATTCATCTTATAGCCTTTATGACTTTTTGATGAGCTATATATATAGCTCCTCCTTTACTTAAATAATTAATTAAAGTAATTGATTTGAAATTCATAGATACTTAACTATGATCATCAAAATTGAAAAGTAATCATGCTTGTTTCCATAAGCAAACTTGCTTATGTCGTTAAAGAGATCCAAACTAAGTAACAAATGTCTTTGTTGTCATTGTTCCAGATTGTTAATTGGCAACCAATTAATCTTTATCAGAATCTGATATATCTTTGTTGTCATTCTTTCTTTGTGTTGCTTTTGTGGATATGTTTCTGAAATTGTGTTTGTGTGTTTAATGACCTTAAGACATCATGTTTGTCTTGACAGTATGGCTCGTTTACATATGAGAAGGAAGATGCAGTTGGTAGCATACATTCTTTTGGAAATGGAATTAATTGAGGATCTAATTTTGATTCTCATTTTACTTGCTGTGGCCTTACTACTTAGGAGCCAAACCACCAAGCAAGGAGAAGAGTGTAACCAGCAAGAGAAGAACCAAGAGTGATGATGGCTTTGGTCAGTTGATGACTTCAATTGGGGGTTTGTGCGAGGCTTACAATAAGAAGAATGAAGCTGTTACGGGAATTGCATCATACTTCCTTACTGAGAAGGAAGAAAAGGATAGGAGGATGCAACTTAACACTGACATTAGGAAGTTTCCAGGGTTCACAAAGCAAGAGTGCAGATTAGTTGCTCAACACATCATTAAGTCACTAGAGAAGATTGACATGTTCTTTTCACTTCCAGAGGATGAGAAGCCTGAATATGTGCAAGAACAACTGAGTGAATGTTGTCCCTACCGCCCTACCTTCGATTTTGGAGAAACTGATTGAGAAGGTCTTCGCAGCAAGTTTGTTGGTACAT
>AWWV01006679.1:0-30310 GCA_001974805.1 Corchorus capsularis
AAATTTGACCAAGGGTCTTAGATTATCTCCACGAAAATATGGATAAATTCTAAGTAAAACCGAACTCCCTTTCATAGTGAAGTTGGTTTCACACCCCAAACTGTCCTTAACTGAAAAACGTGCATAAGTTTTTTCATCTTAAGTCCGTTTGAGATGAAACTTAGCCAAGATGATCTACATGAACCAAGGATCATCATGGTCTAGCCCCCTGTTGGAGCCGCACCTCTTAGCTAGATCAATTTCCCTGATTTCGCCTTTTTGTCCTTAAATGAACAAAATGCAAATTTGCCTCCTAGGAGGTAGTAACCTGCTGGACGGCCTGACCACTATGTTAGAGTGATCATGTGTGAGGGATGTGAGAGATAAAATCCCACGCCTCCCTTAGTTCAGTGAGTGTTTCACCTGACAAACTCTTGCTCTCTGCCTCATCGGTGCAAGGGGTGAGGAGACAGCTTCCTGAGAGCAGGGCGGCCTTCCCTGAGCACAAGGAACGACTTAGATATTTTTTATTCCATTAAATATTTTCCATCTGCATGGTCAGATGGCACATAACTTCCTTTTTTACAATCTGCCACCCAAGCTGACAGCAGTATCAAAGGAAACTGCTTCCTTGAGACCTATCACACCACATCCCTTAGGCAGGGGCAGCACTCAAGGAATAAATTATAATAATTATTCTGAAAAATAATTATTATTTATTAATTAATAATTAATTCGGCCCTTAGACATTAATTCTATCAGAATTAGGGTGGTGCAGAAACTAAGTTTCTTCAGGATTAATTCTGATTAAATCTTGACCACACATCTCAATATATTTTATGCAAAGACCCATTTATCCTCAATTGTAAATTGAGGTATAAATTACACGATTTTTGTTGTCACTACAGTTAGTGTTGATGGCAACTTTGGCACGTAATATATTTAATGGGCCATCAAATCTCCCCTCAACAAACCCTTATGATTTTATAACGTTTTTTGATAGGGATGCAACCGCGTAGGGTACCCGTCAAATTTGACCTAGTCGTACCCTAACCCTATAATTTCCAAACTACCCGTACCCTATAACTACCCGGGAAATTTTTCAACACCCCTACCCGAACCCTACCCTATTAGAATTTACAGTACCCGTTAACTACCCGTTACCTGATAACTACCCGACTTAGTCAAAGTCTAAAACATCCCAAATTCCAAATTTCATACAGAAAGTCCAGCAGGAGACTGCCTTACTGCAAAAAAATAAGCCCCAATGTCAGTAGACAACAAGTTTAATTTAATCGGTCTAAGCAACAACTTGAAACAATGTTTCAGAAAAAAAAAATCAAACAAAAAGGATTTATATTTGAAAATATATACCGCCGAAGCACATAAAGAATCAAAGAACAAAAACAAAAAAGAGTTTTCAAAAAAACAAATCAATGAAAATTAAAGATATCAATACACATTCCATAGAGGAAACAAAGAAAAATCAGTCACTCACTTGCGCAATTGGTAGCAGAAGGAGAAGCGACTTTGCAAATAGATCGTTGAAGCCTTGACTGCGATGAAGAATGAGATTTACTGATTTAGTGCCATAAAAAGGCGTTGGTGAAGGACTAAGAAGCAGTGGCGTCGATGATGGTCAAACGGAGAATGAGGGGTGAGAGTGAGCGGCGGCTTGAAGAGAAAAGCATGGCTTTGAGAGTGAGCGGCCGTGAGACTGAAAGTTAGGTTTGGCAGTGTTGTTAAACCCGTTTCGGCCCGGCCGGTCCACCCGGTATAACCGAGACCCGGAGGCTTCGTCGGTCCGGAGACACCCCTTTATCCGGTGGCTATCAGAACTGGTCAAAACCCGGGAAACCCGTGACCTGTTAGACCGAATAAACCGATGAAAACCAGGATTTATGCCATTTGCGGTTAAATTTATCCCCCATTTCATAATTTTTCAAAGGAAAATTTTCACTCTTCAACTCCTTTATCTCAGTCAGCTTTTCTCAAATTCCATATCTGATCTCACCTCGTCATCATCCTTCAATGTTTCATCGACCGCCGTTGAGTTTGTAGCTTGTAAACCTTGAAGAAGAGAGAGAAGCACAGAGGATAAGAAGAGCCAATATTGGCCCGTGATAAGGAACTAAAGGCAAAATTGAAAAGAAATAATCGAAGGAAGACAATGATGACGTTGGAAGGAAATAATCGAAGGAAGATGATGATGACGTTGGTGAGTGAGAGATGGGGTTGAATACCAGATATCAAATCTGGTGGAAGAAGAAAATGAGAGAAAACTGGTGAAGGCCGATGGTTTTGATTTTAATTTTTTGCTATTAATCCGATAATTTTGGTTGGTTAATTAATGTAGTTGACTAGTTTCCTTTTTGTTTCTATTAAAGATTCGTAAATATTCAATATATATATACCAAATCTTAACTATATATCTAATATTTACTAAAAATTTACTAAAATGAATGATGATGTCATGATGGCGTCATCGTATTATGAACTGTCGGCTTAATCCGGATGACCTGGGTAATCCGGGACCCGGAGACCTTGACGGGTCTTCAAGCGGGTCGGATTTGACAACATTAAGGTTTGGAGACAGATTGTGAAATATGAATCGAGTTAGAAAGTTTTAGTTTTTGGGTCTGAGGGTTTGGTTGTATTTTTATTATATTTTGATTAAAAACAATGTATAGAATAAATATATTTGGTGTTAGTATTAGACAAAAGATTTATTTGGCACGGATGGTAGTATGATTCCATGCTCTTATTTGAGAACAAAGGTTCGATTCATGAGATTCTCATGAAACTTATATGTGTATATATATATATTTTGTACATTATACATAATCGGGTTCGTGTATCGGATACCCAAGAGGTGCTACTCGTACCCTACCCGAACCCAGGTCGGGTAGTCCCGTGTATCCGATAATGGCCTACCCGGTTGCATCCCTAATTTTTGAGTATTAAAATGACCTTTTTGAAAGGTTAGGTACTAAATTGAGATATTAGTTAAACTTTAAACCCCTAATTGAAAAGAAATAAGCCAAAGGGTGATTTTGATATTTCTTAAGATTTTAGTTTCACTTACACCAAATTGTTAGCATTATATAATACCACTAAACATGGGTTAGTTTCTGATATACCCACCAAGTCACCAACCATACTTCTTTTTTCTGCTTCAATAGACCCAAGTAGAATTTTCCCTTCCTTCTTTACCTAAGCTCTCGTATTCTCCATTCAGACAAAACTTTGTCCAGATGGAGTCGGACGACGACATGATTGACGGCTCGGTCTCGACGGAAGAAGATTTTTACAGCGGCGATTATTACGACGACCCTAACGATAACGACAACGATTATTACTCCGAAGATGACGATGATTACGGCTTAGTTGAAGACGATGACCATGATGATCAAGATGCCGCCGTTTCTCGCCGCTCCCAGGTCAACTTTTTCAATTCATGAGAGAAAAACAAGAAAGTTTTTTTTTTTTTTTTTAATGATTAGTTTTGAAGGAAATAAAAAAGCTAATTTTCTTAGTTCGGTTAATTTTAGTGTGTTTTATTTGTTTTGAAGCATTGAAAGAAATCACATGGAGTTGAAGGATAGTGTTATTGTTGAATTTTAAATTACAGTTTACGAAAAACTAGCAAAGCAAGATAGAATTTTTTAGTGAAATTAGCTGCGACTTGTAGAGCTGAATATGCTTGAAAATAGTATTAAATAGAAATAATAGAGATAACTCAGGGCAATGTTTGGAAATTTATGTACTTTCACTAATGGGGATTGTGGTGATGTAAAGAAATTTTATGAAGCTGATCATAGACTATTATCTGGCTTGGGGATTATTATTCAAATATTATTTGGTTGTTACCATCATGAAGAGGAAGATATAGTTTTTCTTGATGTTTATTTTGTCTTTGCTTGATTGTAACTCAAATACGTTGTTAAGTTAATACCACGTCTCATCTCGGTTTTATATAGTGTTGAAATAGATTTGAGGCTAAAGTTTGGATTTGTGTTGTTAATGATGAATAGAACTGGAAGTGTACGCTTGGAATGTCCTCTCCATGATCTTCTCGTCAGTAGAAGAAATTCTAGGCTTCAAATATGCAAGGATTCAATATTTTAAACATTGCACTTTGAGTTTACACCAATATTTCCTGCTCTACTATCATCATTAACATGCTTTGGTTTCTATTTCAGATAGTTTATACTGTTTTGAAGGAAGCAGATATAAATCGACGACAGGAAGATGACATTTCTGAAGTTTCTACGGTTCTTTCAATATCAAGAGTTGATGCAACAATTTTGCTCCGTAACTATAATTGGTAATATCAACATTCTTCCTTGTTCTGCCTTTGGGTGCTATTGAGGTTTCCATTGTGTTACTTACATTCATGTGCTTTTATTATTCTCAATTTTATCCATCTCTTCTCTTCTGCCTCTTAGTTTATGTGCACCATCTTTTTTCATCCTTTTCGGGTTTCTGGGAAAGGTTGATGTGGCTGCATTTCCTTGCTTTTATTTCTATTTGTATTATTAGTTTCTGGAAACTTCTTTTTTTTTTCTGAATATGATTGGCATAGCAGGAATGTCAGTAAAGTGCATGATGAGTGGTTTGCTGATGAAGAGGGAGTACGAAAATCTGTTGGATTGTTGGATAGACCCGTTATTCGAGTGTACGAAGCTAGAGAAGTAAGTTCTATAGATCAACGGATATTCCTTTTCTTTTGGAAGCTTGTTTGTTTCTGTGAATTACCTACCCATGACATGTTTTGTTGCTTCCTGACCAGCTTACTTGTGGTATTTGTTTCGAATCACATCCTCGTGACAATATAACTTCAGCTGCTTGTGGCCATCCTTTTTGCCGGGCTTGCTGGCGAGGTATTTCACATATGCGTGTCTGATATGATACCATTCCATAATCTAAATGATGGTTGTATGTGAATCTTTTTTTCTGCATTTTTCTGCTGAATATGGCCTTGATAACTTAATTGTTTAGCTTTGGTAGTCAAGGTTTGAGTTTTGCATGCTAGGTTATATAATATATAGCTAATTCAGTGCATTTTGTTATTTGAGTTACTTACCTTTCTCTTTCTAATGCCTTTTGACATGAAACTTTGCTTATACTTTTGTTGCCATATTAACTTCATATTTTGTTAATTATGATAGGCTACATTTGCACAACCATTAATGATGGTCCTGGGTGTTTATCCCTAAGATGTCCAGATCCATCGTGTAATGCTGCCGTCGGCGAAGATATGATTGATAAATTGGCAACTTCTGAAGAAAAGCAAAAGTATTCTCGTTATCTACTCAGGTCTTATGTTGAAGACAACAAGAAGGTATGTTTTGCATTTGAAACCCTGATATCATTATAAATTTATGCACACTATATTCAGTCCCCTTCTCCTTACATTAGCCATCAATAATCTTTGAATTTTTGTGTTTACTGATAGCTGGATTGGTGAAAGTTGGTTTGGCTCTTCTTAATTTGAGCATGAGTTTATGTTTCTCTCAGTTTCATTGTGATACTTTTTCTTCTTCCTGATAGCTTTTATTGTCTTGTCCTCGTTTCTTCTTTATTCTTGCTCAACACTAGACCAAGTGGTGTCCTGCTCCGGGATGTGAATATGCTGTTGAATTTATTATCGGCAGTGGAAATTTTGACGTCTCCTGTATCTGCTCACATAGCTTTTGTTGGAATGTAAGTTTATTCTGTTTTGTGTGTATAATTTTTTAGATTTCATGGACATTACTCTCTTCCAGACTAAAATCAATCAAGTGTTGGTCACAGTGTACTGAAGAAGCGCATCGTCCGGTCAACTGTGCTACTGTGGCAAAGTGGATTTTGAAGAATAGTGCTGAGTCAGAAAACATGAATTGGTAAATATACATTTTAGTAGTCTTTAATGTAAGTGGCATGCTGATACAGATTATGATTGTGGGCTATCTAATTGAAACCTGAATTTAGGATTAATTGCTGCAACTGTTTTCTATCGTCTGTTGTATGATTATGTTCTATTCATTATTGAATGTCAACCGAAACGAACATGTGATCTATAAGAATTTTTTTTTTCTCACTTCGAAATCCCATATGCCTTTATTATTCCACATCCCTGTTGATAGTTTAACATGGCGCTTGTATTTTCCAAATATGAGTTGTGAGGGAAGTGGGAGGAGGGGTCTTTAACCTGGCTATGATGCATGAAATGGTTCAGAAATAGTGAGACTAAGGTCTTATCTTCTTGCCCGCAAAACATTATTTACTTTCTGTAACTGACTGCTAGATGGTAACATTTGTTTCCATTAGTTGGTTTTCTTCATTGCAAAGTCTGTGTTACTTATCTTTATTCCATTCCCTGTATTATCCCCTCATTTATTTAATAGTCTATTTTGTTGTTGCTTTAATAGAATATGGTGTGCAATTTTGCTACCTTGTTCACAGCTTTGTTCTATGCTTTGTTCAGGATACTAGCTAATTCAAAGCCTTGTCCGAAGTGCAAACGGCCAATCGAAAAGAACCAAGGGTGTATGCACATGACATGCACTCCACCTTGTAAATTTGAGTTTTGCTGGTAAGATTTAATGGTATGACACATGTACGTGGAAGTTTGTCTGATTAGAGTTTATATTGGATAGGGCTAGAGATTTAGGGATTTTATGGCTATGGTAGGAATAAGGGCTAGGGTTCAGGATTCAATGAGGTTTTATTTAATTTAAACCTTAAAAGAAGACTGAGATTGAGGGGAAAGAGTGCTGGAAATTCTAGGTAGTGTGCTGTGGATAGTAATCAAGAATGTTGTGACAATAGATAGAAAGAAAGGGCAGGAAGAAAGAGAGAAAAACACAACAATACTTTAGATATCAATGCCTTAATGATCTCTGTTCTTGTAATTTCATTTTTTGAAAAGCCTACATCAATTCTCATGTTGATTAAAAGCCTGCTAAAATGCAAAGATCAACATAGAATCCAAGGCGATGCATTAATTTTATAAGACGAGGATTGATTATATGAAACTAACTAGTAAACACACTAAACAAACTTTGACTCTGAGAAAATAAGGCTAATTTCCTAGAATATTTGAGGTCTTCAGCTGCTGAATCTTTCTTTTTATGACATATATTCACTCTAGTATGTGATATCAATTATATTTAAATGTAGGTTATGCCTTGGTTCTTGGCAAGAACATGGTGAGAGAACTGGTGGCTTCTATGCTTGTAATCGTTATGAAACAGCTAAGCAAGAGGGAGCAGTAAGGAGACCAGTATTCTTTTTTTGTTTTTTTTTTTGGTTTTCTTTTAACTTCCTGAGTGATGGTTGATCTTGTGCCTCATGATAAATAATATTGCTTGCAGTATGATGAATCTGAAAGAAGGCGAGAAATGGCAAAGAATTCCTTGGAGAAATACACTCATTATTATGAACGCTGGGCAAGCAATCAATTGGTATGCTAATGATCTTTATCTTAGCTTTTTCTTTCTTTTTTGTTCTTTTGTGGCTGCTTCCATCTCAGCCTTTTCTTTTGTTTTCCTTTGAATTTGTAAATATGATTTTTCAGTTGATAATAAATTTGCATAACCTGAACTTTTATTTGCAGTCGAGACAAAAGGCTCTGGCAGATTTGAATCAGATGCAAACAGTGCAGGTAAGTTATTGCTATTTGTCTGTATTATTTTTGCTTGGGTTTACATCTTCATTGTTTTAGCTCAAGTAGCTAGTGCACTTATCATTTTTATATTGGCTTTTGACATCTTTTTCTTCAAATGAACATACAAAAAACTTGGTTCTCAACAAAGTCGACTCTAAAATGATATTTTGGAGTTTTGAGTTGTAATGAGACGCTAGTGCCTTTTTCTTAGGTTTAGCATATGTTTTGATAGTTCATTTTGAGCAGGTATTATAATCATTATTATGAATGAATTATGTGTTGTTGAAAACAATCATAATGCACCTGAGAATTATTTGAAGCATCTTTCCAGCATAATTGACTGGTAGGAACTTGGAAGTTCTGTGGTGGGTTCAACTTCTATTACACAGCTGTTTTAACTTGGTCAGTTGGTGTGATTCAAATTGATATGACTATGTTTGGACTATTTGAAAGATACCTCTTTTTCTTTGTTGTTTTGTTCTTTATATTTATTTATTTATTTATATATTTCTAAGCAAATTTCTTGAATTTTGCCAGCTTCAGAAGCTTAGTGACTTGCAATGCACGCCCGAGTCTCAGCTTAAATTTATTACAGATGCCTGGCTTCAGGTAATTCAGTCTAATGAATATCATTTGTTTCTCTCCTCTTCATGAAAACAATAGTAAATTCATGTTTTTGTGATACTTAAAATTTTGCAGATAGTTGAATGTAGAAGAGTTCTAAAATGGACTTACGCATATGGTTATTACCTTCCCGAGCATGAAGAAGCTAAGAGACAATTTTTTGAGTACTTGCAAGGTATAAACGTAATTTCAAAAATGCTCGGGGATGTACATATGTATGACAAATTTATTTTTTAAATGGACCATTAATAATTGACCCAGTTTGAATTTTGTCTAGGGGAGGCGGAGTCTGGTTTGGAAAGGCTTCATCAGTGTGTTGAGAAGGAATTGAATAATAAATTCCTTACAGGTGATGGCCCATCAAAGGAGTTTGATGACTTCCGTGCTAACTTAGCCGGCCTGACTAGGTATGTTTATCTCTCTGTTCTCAGTTCTCACTCATGAAAAGGGACTTGTGATGATTTTGTTTCTCCTTTAAAACCTTTCTCCTGACATGCACAAACTTCTTTCTACGACTTCTCATCATGGTGAACAATGTTTCACAAGAGGGGCAGGATCTAGAATCATTTTAGTCATTTCTGATTGAGTTTCTTGTACATTTCACATTGTTACAGCGTTACAAAGAATTACTTTGAGAATTTGGTCAGAGCGCTTGAGAATGGCTTAGCCGATGTGGACTCCCAGGCTGCAGCAGCATGCAGTAAGACAAACTCGAAAAGTATGGGAGGGACTAGTAAGGGGAGAGGGGGCCGGGGAAAAGGAAGTGTAAAAACCAGTAGTTCCAGCAGAAATGTAGATGATACAGGTAATTAGTCTTGGTATGCCTTTCAGTTTCTGGGTCTACAACCATTGGTGGGTGATATAGTATTGTCCTTCAGTGCTTTGGAAGTGGTCGCCTACTTTTCAGGGTGTATAATATGCTGTATGTATAAATATATATATAAATTATACCTATATATATATATATATATATATGTATGTATCTGTGAAGTATAACCTGCCAACTTACCCTTGTAACGGATTATGGCATATAATTATATGATATTTAGCTTTGAATGCAAATATTTTCATTAGCGGGGTCAAAAATGAAAAATGCCTATGCTTTGACCTTTTTTATTCTTTTGTATCTTTTATTATTATTATTATTATTATTATTATTATTATTATTATATATGAATTCAGATCTTTTTAATTGGAGGATTTGGTCTTTCTACATTGTAAATGAAAGGTGAAGTTAAGAGTGCGCTGAAGCTTCCATGAAAATGGAAATTTCGGAAATGCGTTGCACTTTCTTCATTCATAATATCCAGGCGAAGAATCTCGATGAAAAATCAAACATACCTACACCCCCACTCTCTCTCTGTTTTTTTCTTTAAAATATTTTTTTAACATGTAATTTTGTCTTCGATTCTTATTTCGGAACGTTATTTAATTTTTCTTTTAAACATGTTATCACTTTATTGGTCCCAACATATTCTTTACAAATTTTAATTTTTATAACCCTTAAAATAAAATTGTAATTTTAATTTGTTCTATACTTAGTAAATTAGTTATATATTTTAGTATTTCTAAAATCCTATAACAATAAGTTATTAATTATGGAATTTACTCGTAAAATAACAATAAAATTTTAATTTAGGGTTAAATTTAATGAAATTAGTTTTGCTTTTTATTTCTAAAACTCTATAACAATAAATTACTATTAATATAAAATTAAAATTTTAATTTGGGTTAATTTGGGTTAAACTTAGTAAAATTAGTTTAATTTTTTATTTCTAAAACTCTATAATAAAAAAAATACTAAGGCTAAAATTAATAAAAAAAAAATCTGGCCAAAAAAAACTTAATAAAAAAATGAAAAAAAAAAAGCGGGGACAAGCGGGAGAATTGCAAGCAGGGCAAACAGAATAATTCTTTTATTTTTGACAAATATTCTTTCTATATAAAGTAAAATCTGAGTCACATCTTACACTTCTCAATCTCATTGCCTCGTTGAAAAACGGTGCATTATACAGTCCGACGTCGGTCTGACACGACATCAGAACTGTGCAGCTGATGAGAGCCGTAGGATTGTGACTGAACAACTTCTGACAATATAAAAAAGTTGGGTCAAAATGTAAATACCGGGAAACCTTTTGTAAAGGTTATTGTCTTTTAGCGTAAAAGCAAGTGGCGAAAAAAAGCACTAGGATATCTCTGAAACTGAAGGAATTTTGTTTTTTCCGTCAATGGTTAATAACTTTGTATGCTAGGAAATTTGAATCAGAGTATTTAAGAGATAGAATGTCGGTTGGTTTACCTTCCGCTGTGTCCTGGCCATAGACGGGTTCGCGGGGAGTGATGGCCGTTGAAGAAAAGCACGTTAAGAAGGTAACAGAAATTAATGTTTTTTTTTTTTTTGAAAGGGTGTAATTTATGTCTGTTAGATCTGTTAGAAATGAGTTGTTTTTTTTTCGAAAGGGTGTAATTTTTTTTATTACGAAAACATTAATGGTGGGGTGGGTTGAATCTGCATTTATTACTATCTTTGTAGGGCAAAAGATAGTATTATTTAAAATATATTAGTTTTGGAATTTGGATTTGTAAGTTTCGTACCTGACGATGGCATTTTGTAAATGGGAGAAAATCCAAATGAGTTTTTGAAGTCAGAAAGTTGAAGTTTGAAACACACGTATGAATATTTTAACATAAGTATCAATTAGTTTTTTTTTTACTGAATTACTAAATATCGTCATATTTTTGCTATTCACCGTCCCATTTTTTACGTTTTTGCCCTTTGCTTCATTTTCTAATCTTGAAACTATCACGAACGTAGAAGATTTAAGAAAAATGAACGTTAACATGCCGTATTTTGACGACAATTTCATAAAAATGCAATTTTTGACGAAATTTAGGACTGATGACCCGTGCCGCCCCATGAGGGCGGCTTACCATGGCTCAAGCCACCCCACTGGGGAGGCTCAACCACGGCGGAGCCGCCCCAGTCACCATGAACAGGCCGCCCTAATGGGACGGGTTCGCCACGGCAAGCCGCCCCGGTGGGGCGGCTCGGCTATATTTTTTTAAAAAAATTTTGGTCTAGCCGCCCCACCGGGGCAGCCTGCCGTGGCGAAGCCGCCCTAGTGGGGCAGCCTACCCATGGTGAAGCCGCCCCAGTGGGGAGGCTCCGCCGTGGTTGAGTCTTTCTAGTAGGGAGGCTCCGCCATGGCTGAGCCGTCCTAGTGGGGAGACTCAGTGTAAAAAGTACAAAGGGTAAAAGGCAAAAGTGTAAAAAATGAGGCGGTGAATAGCAAAAATAAGGCGATATTTAGGAATCCCTAAAACAACTGTGTCAGTATGTATTGTTTGCAGGAGTAATAGGTTTGGATTTGATAAAGCCAACAGACATAAACTATCTGTTGTTTATGTTTTATTTGATAATTGATACTCCCTCTGTCCCTTTTTATAAGTCCTATTCTAGAAGTTCTTTTTGTCCCAAAATATAAGTCTCATTTCTAAATCCAATGTATATTTAAAAGTTATTTCCAAAATTAGCATTGAAAGTTGTAGGGTAGTTAAGAAAGTTAGAAGGAGGAGAGAGAATGAGTGGGAGAATCAGAATACCAGTAAAAATATATAAAAACAAGATAAAAATGAGTTTTTGACCAAACCCTTATAGTTTTTAAAAATAATTCCCAAAGCATTGTACTTTTAAAACTAATTCTCATTCCCTTGTATTTTTTGCCATGTCATCACCATGTCCCCACCAAGATAGTGCCACGTCATATTCTAATTTCTTAGCAAATAAATTTAAAAAAAAACGTTAACCCTAAATCCCTAATAGAATCACGTTAGTAAAAAATTTATCCCCTACCTGCCTTCCTAATCTTCAAGAGATACACTTCGCCTTCCATCAAATCTCCCAATTCCAAATTCTACTTCTTAAGTCATCGATTTTTTATATATATATTTCGGTATTGTGCTTGGACACTTGGTGCCAAATATTTATATACAAGACCTGACTTCAATCTTCTTATCTTAAAAGAAATTATTTCAATTTATTTGGTTAATTCAAAACTGACATGGTAGATCCTGTTTCTAAGGCAAAAGAAATAGCAGATCTCGTTTTTACAGTAGAAGAAATAGCATTCAACTAGAGAAAACCCCTATCCAAGATCAACAAGCCTCAATTCCCCTTTTCGGCATCCATAACTTCTGGAGTTTCTCATATAATACCTTATCGTCTATATAATACATTGAAAGAAATCGATCGCCCCAGATTTGAGATGAAAAAGGAACAAATAGAGAGAGAAGAAGTAATTGATGGAGAAACCGATAAGAATTAGGAAGTGGAGGTAGAGGAAAACTGTTGAGTTTTGACTAATGAATTGATTAACAGATTTATGTAACGTAATTCTATCTCTTTTAGCTGTTTATTTTTTTATGAAAAATTAGAAAATATTAGAAATTATGATGTGGAAAAATCTTGGTAGTGACATGGCAAAAAATACAAGGCAATGGGAATTAATTTTGTAAAAAACTCGATAAAAGTACATAAAAGTTTGAATTCTAAGTAACTTTCTTAATTTTGATGATATAGTTAAAAGGGACTTATATAATTGGACAGTGGGAGTATTATTTATACTAATTATAAAGCCAAAACCTGAATTTGTCTCATAAGTTGACTCGGAGATAAACTCAGTTTTTGAAAATTTAAAATAAATTAAAAACTACCAATTTTAAATAAAAACTACTCATTAGAATAAATATATAATAAGCATTTAAATTTATTTATATCATTTAAAAAAGGTAAATTATACAATACATCGTTAGTGGAGTTTAGCAGATTACACAAGCGGGTCCAAAAGGATGATATGACACAATCCACTTGTGGAGTCTAAAATTTACACCGCCGGTGTATCATATAATCACCCTTAAAAAAAACTATCTACTGAAAAAAACTATCATAAACTTGTAGTGAGTGACCTGTGTCTTGTGTTGGATTAAGACTGACTTTGTATTTTTGTATTCTTCTGTTCCACTTTTACAATCCGCACACTTCCCAAGTTGATTTGACCCACTTCTTTTATTTTTTTCTCACTCCAACTTTAACTAAAACCGGATGGGTCAAGGGTCAATATTGCCTCACTTTTCATCATCATCAACGGCACATGTTGTTTCCTGCCTCATCCTACGGATGTAATTATTACGTCGTATTTCATGGCGTCGGTCCTAATCAGCCAGCTTGAAAAACTAACGTCACAATTCCTTTTTCTGATGTGTGTGGGGATTGCACCAAAAAAAAAAAGATGTGTGTGGGGATAAAAAGGGAAAAAAAAATGCAGTAAGCTCCGAATTTTGAGTCACCAAATCTGGGAAAATTGTTGGAACCATGGTGTTAAATACAGGTATCGATGGATATATCGAACGGATACATCGACGGATATATCGAGGTATCGATGAAATTCAAATATAAGTGGTCCAAAATGCACTAAAACGACGGATATTTATAGTAAACGTTTGAATTTTGCTTTAAAATTTTGACCAATTCTTATTTATATATTTCCACGTGTTTTAGAATCAAGATATGATAAATAGAGTATATGTAGACATTTTTTTTTATTTTTTGTACTGCGAAAAGTGTATGTAATATGTATAAATCAACTATACTAATTTAAACACACATTTATTTTATCTCCAAAATGATGGTTACCAAATTAACCACTTCATTAAATGTAAAAAAATTATATGATTTCTTTTCTGAAGTAAGAAAGTATTATATCATATTTATAAATGCATTATTTTACATTATTTTAGTTACAAAAACACAATCCAAAGCAGAAATACAACCTCAGTACCACATTGAATTTCTTGGAGGCTCAAAATCACTACTACCGTAGTTACCACTACTATGACTTCTACAAGGCATGGATGTATCATCTCCCCCGGGGGCAGTAATCCAGTTAAAATATTCAAATCATGACATATAAGGTTTATAAATCGCCATATAATTGTGCACATATTCCAAATATGTCTCTCGACTAATTCTTGTTAGCCATCCAATAAGTGTTTGGCCTTCTAGCGAAAGACGAAAATGGTAATTCATACATGTCAAGAATCTTCCTATTATTGAGATGACCAAAACCCAGACTTAATTGAAACAGATATTTAACTACAATGTGACTTTTACTTTCAACAAAGCTTTGGGCAAAAATAAAAAATGACATAGAAGTGTTGTGTCAAATACCAACACTTAAACGAAAAATTATCGAGAAACCCGGGTCTATCTCAAACTAAATCACTTAAACGAAACAATTATTTGTATTACTATTACCACAGTTTTGTATAAATGACTTCAATTGCTAATATTTTTGAAAAAACCCTTTCCTTCATCGAAATGTCGCTTATATTTTTAATCCTAAATATAAAAACGAAAAAAAAAATATTTAATTTAATATGGATATTTACGGATATTTATGGATATTTACGGATATATCGAGGTTTGTCGAGATATCGATAAATATCGACGGATACACGGATATATCGACGGATATTCCGTGACATTGAAATTTTTATGGATATTTATATCGAGGGGTACAGATATCGGATATATGGAGGTATCGACGGATATTTAATTCCATGGTTGGAACTCATCGCATTTAGAAATGCTCTAGTATAATGGCGATAACCCAATAACTTATTAATCTCGTTTATTTTACAATAACCGTTTCGGCCAATATTTACTTGAGTGATGATATTATAGATTCGAGTTTGTGTGAGTTATCACGCAATTAAGACTAAATCACACATATATAAGTATATATTCATTTTAAAACCCTACCATAATCAATATTTAGAAGTGCATATCTACCTATAAAATAAATAAAAATTTTATTTGGGACTATACATAATGTTAAAATCATATCTTAATTATTAACGTCCTTAATTGAACAAAAGAAAATTTTGTTTGGTATGAAACTTTATTTTGAACTTCTACCTCGATAAATACCAAATTTTAAAAAAATTTCACATTCCAAACTAAAATTCATTTAAAATACTACATGAGTAAACTTAAAATTTGCATGAATATATGATTATATATGTGATTTAGCCTCGATTACATGGTAACTCCCATGGGCTCGGGTCTATAAGATCATCCATTTACTTTTCTCCGATGTTCAACACATTTGGTGTCACGATATTAAACCAGCTACCTGTGGCTGTGGTTGAACTAGTTTTGACGAATGTTAAAAATTAATTTTAAACCTTGATCGATTAAGTATTTAATTTATACATAAATTTAAAAATAAGTATTTATTTATATTTAGATAAATACTTCATATAAAGGAAATATGGAAAAAGAATCTAAAATACAAAGTTAAATTTAGTTAATTGGATAATTTTGTTGAAGTTTAGTTGAAAGAAAAAAGATTGTCGAGTTACGATAGTAAATTAGCGATTCTATACTTTTGATTTTGTTGTCTCTAGTTATCAAAATTTCATAGTTAGGTTATCTAAAAACTTCATAGGGAGGTTGTTAAAATTTCATTAAAAGAATCTAAAATACAAAGCTAAATTTTGTTAATCAAAACAATTATTTTTTTGTTGAAGTTGAGCAAGAAGAAAAGAGACTGTTGAGATAGAAGGGAAAGTTAGTAATTCTATGTTCTTGATTTTGTTGCATCTGTGTGGTTATCAAAATTTCATATTGTGACTATCAAAATTTAAAGTGTGGTTATCAAAATTTCATAATGAGGTTATCAAAATTTTATAAAACAAAATTTTATAAAGGAGTTATGTGGTTATCAAAATTTCATAGGGAGGTTATCATAGGGAAGTACTAAAATTTCATAATGTGGTTAATGAAACTTTAGACTTCATTGGGGTTATAGAAAATTTATTGTGTGTGTATCAAAATTTTATAAGGAGGTTATCAAAATTTCATTGGAAGGCTATAAATTTCATAAAGAGCTCATTAAAATACCCAAAATTTAACAAAGAGGTTATCAAAATTTTATTGGGAGACTATTAAAATTTCATAAAGAGATTATTAGAAAATTTTATTGGGTGGTTTACCAAAAATTCCTAGTATAGTTATAAATATTTGATAGAGAAGTTATTAAAATATTTCGCAATATTTCGTAGTGAGACTATTGATATTTTCTTGATCTGGTTATCAAAATTTCTAGTGTGGTTATCAATACATCATAGTGAGATTATCAAAATTTCGTTATGTGATTATCATAATTTCAGATAGAGGTTATCAAAACTTGATATAGAGATTATCAAAACTTAATGAAGATATTTAATTTAAACATGGAAAGCTAAACTAATATTAAAGCAACAATGACCAATTAATTCAATTGATTGCGACTCAATTGACAAATTTTTAGGTAGAGAGACCAAATTGAGGTTTTTTCCTTAGTAGAGGGACCTCCCAAGTATTTTGACCATGATCTAAGACCTCCGCCGAACTAGAACTGGCAATTGGGTAGGTTCGGGCGGGTTCGGGTACTTCGGGTTCAGGTATTTCGGGTTCGGGTATTTTCGGGTTCGGGCTCGGAAGCCACTGACCTATCCAATGAAATGAAATAATAAGAAAATGATTCTTTTTGAGTTTAGTAAATGAGTTCACAGTTTTGACTCTACTATATCCCTGTCCGCTATTCATGCTTGTGCTTTGGGCTATCTTCACCCAGTTGGCTTTCTTGTTCGGATGCTTGAATCTTACTCCTATCCCGAGGTAAGAAAGAATAGACGACCTACTAAAGACAGATCGTCAAATGGCGACGTATATAAAGAAGTGGCCGGTTCCTCCTTGACTTTCACTATATCACAAACTGAATTGCTTTCTCGACTTTCTGTTGCCGAAGCTGAGCTTGTTCTCTCCACTCTTGCTGCTTTCTTTGCTATTGCTTCTGTTGAATAGTTGAGGGATGAAGGGCGAGTACAGTCTCTTGATCCTCTTTTACTGCTGGTCTTATCTCTCCTTTTCTTCTTTCTGTACCTCCTCGGTTGAGGTCTCGCTTATTTTTATTACATACTTGTACCAACTAGAAGGGTGATTCAAAGAGATAGCTAAATCGTAAGGTTCACAGTCTGAATCTCTTACCTTACCTTATTCTCTCTTGGTAAGAGAAAGAATGTCCTATCCTTCAGGGCAGTCCTTGCGGAAGTTGGTGCTTAGCTTAGCCGTCCAATCGTGAAGTCTCATAAGCGGATTTAGGGCTGGATTCTATTAAGCCTAAACTCATATTAATGGATAGGGGAATATAACATTCCCAACCACTGCTACTGGAGCTAAGCTAGTCTAAAAGACAGGGGATGCTCTTTAAGACGTAAGAGCATACTAGAACTTGTAGCGAGATAAAAAGAAGGCACTTAGCTAATACTATAAAGTAAAGTATTGGGTTGACTATGTGTGAGAATTTCTTTACTCGATTAAATTGACCTAGGAAGTCCTGAGAGAGCAACAACAGCTGGAATTGGACCGAGGGGGTACTAATCCTTCAGACTGTCTCAATCTCAATCCAGGTAACTCTTCCTCAATTACTTACTGACAAACGGATCCAGGTAGCTCAGATCTAGCTAGGTGAGACGGTTCGGTCTTAGATGGTTCGCTTGGTGTAGTGTGTTCAAGATCTCCCCATCAACAAGGGTAAGCCATGGCATGATTCGGAATCTAAAGGTGTTTACGAAGAAAGTAGGCTTTCGGGTTGGAAATAGAAGATCTGGATTAGATCCCTTCTCGATAGCTTTAGTCAGAGCTTATCCCTCGAAAAAAAGGAGTAGTGAGAAAAGGGTGACTATCATACGGAAATTCAACTAGTGAAGTAGGATCATGGAATTCCACTATTGAAGTTATCCGTCTTAGGCTTCAAGCTATCAGTCAAGGAAGTCAGTCTAAGCCCTTCCTTAAGCCAAGATCTGCTTTTGCCAGTCAACTCTCTTTAGAGAAGTCTCAAGCACTTAACCACTTCTTTTTTGGAAAAGAGAAAATCGGTGGCACTTATTGGTACACAGAATAAAAAGAAAGCCTGAAAGTTCAGTTAGAGTTCACCGTTAGGGTGACTCGATAGCTAGATGAATAGCCTTTGGTAAATTCTTTTATTCAGAAAGGAAAGTAGGCAAGCTGACTTAGAGGCTGAATGCCTTTTGCCTTGTGGCTTGGATCGAAGCGAACTCTCCGGATGGGATTCAGTCTTGCATTGCCTTCCCATACTTACTAAGTAGGCAATCAATCAGTCCCAGCCTTTTCTGATTCACGTGGCTATCTAAGAGCCTATTCATGTGCAACTGACTAGGGCCAAATAGAAAGAAATGGGGCTCTTTCTATTCCGAGTTGGCCATTTTATTCTTGTCCGAAAGTCAGTGCCCCAGCTGAGTCAATAGCTGCCTAAGAGCCTGTGTCTAGCCAACCGGTGGAGACCCAAGCAACAAGAACCACCCTTATCTGTTTTGGGTCCCACTTCTATATATGCAAGCTATGGCTCTCCCTACCTCTCTTCTTAATGAAATGGATCGATCTATGAGGAACTTTTTATGGGGAAGCACTGTTGAAAAGAGGAAAATACGCCCTATTTGCTGGGAAATTGTCAACAAACCGAAGAGTTGTGGAGGTATTGGTCTAAAGAAAAATCTCCATGCAGCTTATATGGCCAAGCTGGGATGGGAGATAAGCACAAAGAACTCTAGTCTATAGTGCCAAATTATGAGGGGAAAGTACATCAACATCTCACATTCTACTCAAAGTTATCCCCCAATTTGGAAAGCTATCTAGCAAAAAACAGAAATCTCATTGAAAAAGGGACTAGATGGATCATCAGAAATGGACAAACTGCCAACATTTGGGAAGACAACTGGCTTGGAAATGGCCCTCTCCGAGATTAATTGGTGGACCTATCTCTGCTCATGAAGTTTTAAGCCAGTCAAGCATCTCATCTCGGATGATGGATCCTGGAATTTACAGGATCTTTCTTCTAGCTTCTTGATAACATCACTCAAACCATTCAAGCAACTCCCATCCAACTTCACACATACAAAGATGACACCAGGGCGTGGGGGAAAGGCTCAGATGGAAGATTCACCATTCGGGAAGCTTATCAAATCTCCAAGAATGTCAAAGAAGATGCTAACCAGAATTGGAAATGGATATGGAAAACTCCAACTCACCCAAAAATTAAGAATCTCTTTTTGACCATTGTTCAACAAAGAGTCATTAAAAGAACCTGATTAAAGCATCTAGCCATCATGAAAGAGGATACTTGCCTCAACTGCAATGCTCAGCCGGAAACTATTCAACATTTCTTTAGGCATTGTCCGAAAGTTAAGGATATATGGCTACAACTCAAGCCTCCTAACCAATCCTTCTTTCAAATGGACTTCCAAAAATGGCTTAAAGACAAGAGTTGCAGCAAAGTAGCCCCGGGCTCACATAAAATTTCATGGAACTACATATTCTTAATGGCCTTATGGAAGATATGGATCACTAGAAATTCCAGCATTTTACCTTCTGACAGAATCTTACAAGATCCTCTTATTTCTATTAACGATGCAGCTGGTGAAGTCTTTGCAGTCCATCCCCCCAAGCAGCTTCCCAACACTCAGACTATCCTTTTTGGGTGCGATAAACCACCAGAAAATTTATGAAAACTCAACACGGATGGATCTGCCATTGGAAACCTTGCTTTTGCAGAAGCTGGAGGCCTCAGCCGTGATCAGTTTGGCAATTTGCTAGCAGGGTTCAGACGAAAACTGGGCACTAGTACCAGCCTTGCTGCTGAATTATGGGCCATTAGAGATCGCCTTCAACTTGCTACAAATCTCAACCTTCATGGGAAACTCATAGTTGAATGTGACTCTGAGGTGGCATTCCATCTTATTAAATCTTGTTATGATGATTCTCATATGAATAGTACCCTCTTACATGATTGCAGGTGGCTCGCGAGAAGATTGGACAATGATCCGAATACTTTGTCGCATCTCTTCGATACGGATACAGTAACGATCATAGCAATCTCCTCTGGTACCTACAAGGTACATATAACTATTAAATATTTGCCGGAAATAGGTCGAACTCGCCATACCCTCTTGTCTAGTGAAGATGTAACGAACGCCTACATAACCAGTCCAAGTCAACTTACAAAAGTGAGACAAAGAAGGTATCAGACCTCATGTAGTTCCCGTACCATTTTTTATTACTCAGTTACCTAGAAAAAGGAAAAAGTACATCTGAGTCCGTCCTCTCAAAATACCAATACTTGAAATACGAATAAGATCAGAAATGCCATCATTAGGGCAAAGAGGGCAATTGCCTCGGTTAAGGTTGTTGTACATGATCTCTCAGAATAGAAACTCAATCCCATTCATCTCAATCCCATTCATTGGGATTTATTGTTCCTTCTTCTACAGATTCCCTTACGGCCTTTTCGACGGCCCGCTTCACCTTCTCCTGAAGGGCTAAATCCATGCCATAGAGGCGGCCCAGGATTTGTCGGAAAACGTGAAGCTCCCCCTTAGGGGTGCTTTTCCGGGCTCCCCCGTACATGCTTCTAAGAGCATCTACTTGTTCCCCCAAATTCTCAATAGGCAAGTCATCGGGTGGGGTCCGCCCGGTTTGGCGTTCAATCTCCGAGCGGAATAGTTTATTCATCCACATTCGGAGGTCTTCCTTTGTCTCCGCTAGGGCCTTTAGGTCCAATTCTTGGACCTTTATTTTGAGTTCCTCCGACCTTTGCTCTTTGGAGGTCTCATTCAGGTCGGGTAGAACTGGTTCTGCCCCCGGCCCCTGAGGCAGAGTTATGTCTGTTTGCGGGCCTGACGAACTCGCACCGCTACTAAAGACATCAAAGGTCTCCCCTTCCATATACCAAGAGGAAAGAAAGCCCAGACTCTCCTCTAAAAGCAAAATTAGGGGTGTGAGCTTCCAAGTCAGCTCGAAGTTCCCCCAAAAAACGAAGAAATAGGTAAGGCCGAGGAAGATGAGAAATTTGAACCAACTTGAATCTGAACTGCGATTAAGACCAAGTCTTACCAAAATCGGATTTCCTTTTCGTGCCATATGCGCTTATATATAATACTTTAACCTTTTCCCCCTTTTTCCCGGTTAAATATTTAAATAAATGACCCACCCTTTCTTTGAACCTTGTCAATGATCGAATTTAAAGATATGAACTGAGTGCCATTTGATGAGTAACTGAGAACAAAGGAGAGGGATATAGAAAGAATAAAGTAATGAAAGAGGAAGTCATTGCTAGTAGTAACGACTTGTTACAATCCATTGGTTCATATAGAATCCATGTCCTAGGTGTATCAAAAAACATTCTTTTCGCTTAAGCGTATATTAATAAAATAGAGTGAAAGGGTCCACCCCGAAACCAAGGGGGTACTAACTAACAGCTGAGTCCTCTCCGAACCGCAGGAGATAGTTGCCCATCATACGGCTCACCAACTTCACTTGCCTCTATGGGAGGCTCGCTCCGGGCAGGTTCGGATCACTTACAATACACAGCTCTACGAAGGAAGAGGTTGGGTTAGGAACGTTTTCAATATGATTCCTTTTTCATATTTGTTTGATCTCTTCCATCTCTGCCCCCTGAAAAAGTAAGGCCCCGTTAGCCTGCTGGACGAAAATGGGGATAAGAAATAAGGCTCGTTGAGACCTTAGCTCTGCCAGGCACTGGGCAGGGGTCAGCTCGGTAAATGTGTAGAGCCAAGTGTAGTGTGGTGTAGTAGTAGGCACTTCTAGGCCCCTTCCCGGCTACTGGATCACTCCAGCGCTTTGGGTACTACGGACCCTCTGCCATCCATTGCAGCGGAGTCGTTTCATGAGCGGGGGGGCTAAGCACAGTTCTTTGAATCAAACGTTGAATGAAATCGATTCTTTTTTAGATATCAAAATCGAAATCGGATAGATGGATGGATCTATCTTTCTATTTATATAGTTAAGTAGCGTAGCAAAAAGCCCCAAATCCTTGATTTGGCCAGGAAAGACTGCACTGCTTTGGGCCCAGGAAGCGAAGGGAATGAGCTCAGCTGCTTCTCCTCCACACTTATTTTTCTCCGTGCCCGCTCCGCATGCGCTTCGCGCGCCATTGGTCTTGCAGAGCCTCTTATTCTTCATTGGACGATTCGGATGGACTTCGCCGTTCTTTCCCAACTAAAATAGAAAAGGTTTTGCAAAACGAGATGTCGATTCGTTTTCCGCCCCCAATGAGATGGGGAATTTTTAACCCCCTATTTAGACTTTGGGGCCCTTCATCTTTATGAATCGAGGCCCGGCCCGGCTCGCGTCGTTCCAACAACCGGCGGGGAGCACCTCAGTATACGATCGCGCGCAGTAACTGGGAGTTCTATTACACCTAAGGCCAACTTCAATTCACCAAACCAAGGTTCATCTCGTATAGTGATTTTGGACTCATACAAGGATATTGAGTAGACGGTTGATGTATCAGACTCGACCCTATCTTTCGTAGCATGCATTCCCATCTGTGTCGCAACTGATTCGGTAAGCTACGTGTCCGGTGCACGGAGAACGGCCTTCGGCCCCCCAAACTGACTTACTCGTGGAAACCTTCCGGCCGCCCAACAACCTATAACGCTAGTCACTACTCCCACTGGGGCTAGGAAGTAAGCCCCACAACCCAAAGCGGCGAAAAACAAATAGAATTTGCTACAAAAGCCGGCTAACGGGGGTATTCCTGCGTATGAGAACATAGTAATGGAGAAGGTAATAGCCGAAATAGGATTCGTTTTGGCTAGAGCGCCCAAATCCGCTATATATTTGACACGGGTTTGCCGTAATGCTGAAACTATGGCGAATGCATCTATCGTCATTAATGCATAAATAAAGATACCAATTAGTAGTGATTGAATTCCTTCTATGGTTCCACATGAGAAACCAGTACGAATATAACCTACATGTCCAATTGAACTATGAGCTAGAGGTCTTTTTACTTTCGTTTGGGCCATGGCGGCCAGTGCTCCTAAGATCATAGAAGCAATGCTGCAAAAAAAGAAGATTTGTTGCAATGTAGCTCCATAGGAACCATAAATAGAAAGACGTGAAATATTAGCAGAAATAGAAATCTTAGGCGCAATAGAAAGGAATGCTGTAACCGGGGTGGGTGAACCTTCATAGATATCAGGTGCCCACATATATAGAGTCAAAAGAGATATGGAGTCCGAAGGGGGGAGGTTTCTTCGGGGCTCGAGAGATGGAATAGATAGGGCCCCACAAGTTTTTAATTCACCGTTGGGGAATTCACACGAAAGGGAGGAATTCTCAACGAAAAAAGTGCTCTCTGAACCGAACGTGAAAGTAGTTTTCCATCAGACGGCTGTTCCCTACACTCTACTCTCGACTTGGATTATATATCCAAAAGGGTCCGCTCTTGGCCATCCACACGCTGCCTAGCAGAGGCATGGTTATCTGAGGTGGATTCTCCCTTTTCTAGTAGATGCCGAACCTGCTGCCCCATTGATTAAGAAGAGGGGCGGACGCAGTAGTTACATAGACCCCTCCCTTTCTGTTGTTGCCAGCGCTTTCCCGGGCCGAGCCGGAATTTGTTATTAGAAAGGGCAGGCAAAGCCCGAAGGCTGCTATCCCAATAGGCCAGCGGGCGGAACGAGGTCTCAACGAGCCTTTGGAAGCGTTCACCGGTAACCAAAGCGTCACTCCCTCCTTTTGATTATGTCGTGACGCTGACTGAATCCAATCCATAACCCCGGAAACGAAACAAAGTTCGTTCCCTTTCGTCAAGTAGGCATACGAACCGCTTACTTTTGCTTTGCCTTAGACTCTATTAGAAAGAATAAAGCAAAGAAAGAAGCAGAATGGAGAAAGGAAAGGGACAAGGGCGGTCTTGCTTGGCGCGAAGGCTGCTGGTTCGGGGGTAGGTACGGTACTAAAGGTCCTCGGACTTCCAGGCGGTTTTTCTTTTGGGCAGCTGTTCACCGTTGGATCTCGCCAATACAGCCCCCTATAGTTTTCGTTACCGAGATATCTTTTTTTTTCATTGTTCCTAGGGATTTTTTGGGTAATCTGCTCCCATGCTGCAAACAGTCAAATCTGAACTAAACCTTGTCGCTCTTCTTTCTTTCCTCGCGGGCAGGAAGCACACCAGCAGCGTGCGCTGCGTGATTCTACTGTGTTTTTTGCACTTGGCTGGGTGGACAGTTGACCGGAAGAGAACTTCGATTCGCCCGGCCAGCAGGCGGGTGGCGTGCTTATCTTGTGTGACAACACTACAGAGCGAGTGGCTCTTCTAGGCGGGCAGCAGTGTGACAACACTACAGAGAAAGCGGCGCTTTCGTTTAACATGCTATGGTCTCAATGCCCTTACGAGGTAGGATGAGTTTCACGCGCTCTAAGCCCGGCCCGCGCGCGGTTAGGAAGATTGGCCGAAATCTGATCGGTACCACCCACCCTACCCTACCTCTTATAGGCGGCCGTCCGTCCTACAGCCGCCCGAAAAGGAACTGCAGTGATCCTGAATAGGAATCCTACAGCGATAAATAGAATCCCCATAAAAATACCACTAGATCGAGCACCAGTGATTTCGTATCCGGTCAAAATCTTGGCTAATTGATCGAAGTGGGTAGCTCCAGTAGACCCATAGATCATGGAACAAATAGGGTGGGTAGGCCCAACCACCACACTACACGTATAGACGCGAACCCCCCACGTTACCGTACGTGCGACTCTCACCGCATACGGCTCGCACAAAGACTCCTAAATCCATCCCGAGCCTTTTCTTCCGCCTCTCCTCTCCAATCCTCGATCAAACTTGCGTTCCCCAGGCGCTATTAAATGGGGGTCTTTCCTTCGCCTCAAGTATGTATCGGTTTTTCTTCGTCCAGAACCAAGGAGGCATTCTCTGGCGGGCGCGTACGTGTAGGAAGCCCGACCACTACATAAACTAAAAGACTACGACTACAAGCCAAGCCGGAAGCGACTCGCTTCTATTCTCGTTGGGATTGGATATAGATGGGAAATCCATAGATCGTAGTAGTTCGCCAACCTCTCCTCTAACATACGATACAATTTCACTCACGGAACACCCAAAAAAAGAAAGAGCTTCGCTCGGTGGGCTTTCCTACGCTGACGAATGACTCCTTTCTCTTCTCTGAAGTCTACAACAAAAAAAAAGTGGGAGAGGCAGGATTCGAACCTACGTAGAAAAACTTCAACAGATTTACAGTCTGTCGCTTTTGACCACTCGGCCACTCTCCCCTTCCCGGGCCGAGGCCCCCTTTCGTCGCTTCTGGCGAAGCTGCGAGCCTACCCTTCTCGAGCCTACTTAAATAGCTTACGCTTACCAAGCCTAGTCTACTAAAATAGGGCTACAGCAAGCAAGCTTTCCCCCTTTGTTGTGGGCCGCGCCTTGCCGCAGTCACTGAATGAATGAAATGAGTGGAGATCCTCCTTCCCCCTTGTTAATTACCAAGAACTTCGTTGGCGCTAGTGGAGACAAATTCCTTCCGGCTAATGAAGAGATACTATTCCAGTCTTCCCAGTGGATCTTTCTTCTTCCTAAGAATTAAACGAACCAAGTTCACCTATACGAGAGTGAGTAATAAAAACCAACAATCAACTTCCCACTTTTGATGTCCCACGATTCCGCTAGTTTAGAAACAAAGGAGAAGGGCAGGGGTCGCTAGGTCAGAAAAGCGATAACTAGAAATTCTCCCCAAGTAGGATTTGAACCTACGACCAGTCAGTTAACAGCCGACCGCTCTACCACTGAGCTATTGAGGAAGAACAACGGACTTAAGGAAGCCGACTCTCATTCTTTGGACCAACCTATGAGCGAAAAAAGATGGGTTCGTCACTCTTTTTCACATACACCGGGAGAAAAGATTACGATAGCAAGCCCCTACCCGGTCGGGGAGCCTCCAGGGCAAGGGGGCGGCGGTCAACCATCCACTCTCGAGATTCATATTGATCAATTGATCTCCGCGTCCTGCCAGTTCGCTAAGTAGACTCACTCTACCTAGGGGCAACAAAGGCTGGAACTATTCCTGCCAAAAACAAGAGGCCTACTTCTCATCCTAGGAATTAGCGGGTATGATAGAGTCCCCTCTCTGTCTGTCTCTCCGAGTTTCTACTACTAAGTAGCACTTCTGATATTCAATTATGGAATCGATTCCGATCAAGCTGAAAAAGCCCTATATTATTAGTAAGCTAGCGCCTCAAACTAAAGCGCTAACGAGCAAGAAAAAGGGCCCTTACTATAGGTTAAGCCGGTCTCGTCATTCATGCAATTCCCCCGTCCATTGATCGATCACGCGAGTACGCATCCAGTCAGCACATAGCGAACGAAAAAAGCGTTCATCCCGGATTCTCTTCCTCAATCAAAATGTCTATCAATTGATCCCTATTCATTCGGTCAAAGTCTCCACGGCCTTTGAAGGCCCCTCTACTTAGGGGTGCACCATGTTGATAGGAATCGGCAAAGACCTTCTTGTACAACACGTCCTCGAAGGCAGCATTCATGGCAATCATCACTTCTCCCGAGGGCATGGTATGGCTTTGTTCTTGGTGTTGTTTAATAGATGTCGAGTGCCGCTCCGTCCGAGACTCCCCATCTGCTCTAAGTGGGCGAGCTAGAATCCTTATGTCAGGTTGGTTGTTCAAAAGACTTTCTCTTTACCCTTTGCATTTTCATCTTTTTGAAAGCCCAGACCCATTCTTCTGGATTTTCATTAGTCCTATTTCAGGTGCAAAGCCTCTTCAATAAAGACCTCTTTCTTTTCTTTTTTTCTTATTTCTCATTTTGTTTGTTGATTGAAAGAGGATAAGCGCTATCCATTGAGTAAAGGGAGGGTTTGCTAACAGTGATTCGGGCGGTTCCCGTTCGCCTGCCCCCCTCATAGTCCATTAGTGGGTAGGGTGGTCAACTTAGAGGGCGCCCGTCTTCTCTTTAGACGTGTCCTCGACAACCTGGCGGTGTTCGTTCGGTCTCCACTTTTTGGGGTGGGAGTGCTTGGTCGCTGGGGTTTCCTTTTCTCTTCAACCAATTTGGTTGTGTCAGCCCAGCCCGGTCTAACATTTTGTTATAAGCTGGCTGAACAAAGATGGATTGAAGGTAAGATAGATTTGAGTTTAAGTGGCATAGGACCTTCGATCAACCATGGAGCGTATTCTACTCTTACTGAATTCATTCTATTGAAGCGTAACGTAAAAAGCTCCTTCTCATGTTGCATTTCTTTGGTTTGGAAGTTCCAGTATGTTGTCTGTGGATTTATAACAAAGGAAAGCCCCTTTGATGCCATTTATAAAATAAGAATTCCGTGCTGCTCGCCACTCCCCGAGGCCAAGGACGGGGTCGAACCGTCATTCCAGGATTTGCAGTCCAATACATTTCCATTATGTTACCTAGCCCGCCACCTCATCAAAGTCAAACGGTTGTTCTTCCTTCCCCGCTCCCTCTTTTTCTACATATGCGGTGTCGGGTTACCAGAGAGGAGGGGACAACTTCTTTCTCCCTTGCCTTGCTCAATTTGACTTTTCTGATTGAAAGTAGCAAGCCACTCCACTACTAGTACAGAGGCCAGATAGAAGGTTGCTTCCTCTATATGTTCAGGCAAAGAACATCTAGAAGCTGGCTTTTTGTCTTGTCTTGTAAGCAACCATGCCTATCTAATCGAATTTTGCTTACCAAAGTGGTCTTACTAAAAGTAAGTAAGCAACCAGTTCCGAAAAAAGCTTACCTTATATTAAATATTAAATATAAGTTTGAGAAAGGGGCACCCCTACTATATCCCTAAACTATAAGCTAGCGCGAAACGGCTGAAAAGCCGTTGTTGCTTGCTGCTTGCAGGCTCGACAATCTTTCTTTCGCCTCTCCTCCCTGTCTCCATTCTGATTGATTCGCTTCTTCTCGTTCTCGAAAATTGTTGATGAGCTCTCATTTATTTATTTTGTCTTTGCTTTGCGGTATATTCTTCAGCTTATCTTATCTGCGAACACGAATCAGAGAGAATTCCTTCTACTTTATGATAAAAATGATAAAAAGGGAATTGCTGTACGCAGCTACCGTTCGCGGCAGGGAGTTGAAAGGCTTAGCAGCAGCCATTAGCCATTCTCCTTCCTAAAGCATCACTTCAGCGGGAATTTTCCCCGACCTTCTACTCCGTACTATGAGATAGAGGAAGGAAAAGTTAAGAATGCACTGCACTATCCGAAATCCGATCTAGCCCCAATCCCCTTTCCCAACTGCTATTCGAATCTCGATGTCTAGAATCGAAACCAAGACCAACGAGCCCTCGGTCAAGCGAAAGACTTACGACTTTTAATTGAGGATCGCTAGAATCCGAAGCTCTTTCAAGTCCTCTGGGCACAAAGGAACTAAAGACTACACTATTCTTTCTATCTCTTTAGTTCGAATGCTTTGATGCTCTTCTTAATAGAGAGCGCAATTCCAGCAGAATCCTAATCAGACTATTGCTCGTACCTAATCACTGCTTAAATTAAACCCTCGGTGAAAAAAGGGTCAGAATGAGGAAATGGGGTGATCCAGATTTATCAGGGCTATCCAAGAATTTCAATCTTTGAATTGAGGGTTCGTTCATACTGTAAGACATACTGTAAGACTTATCTGATCTTTTCGATTGTTAGAATTTTCTTTTTCTTGAACTTTCATAAATCATGAATTTTTTTAGGACAGTATTAAGGATCTCATCGAAAACTTACAGCAGCTTGCCAAACAAAGGCTAAGAGAAAAAAGAGAAGAGGTATTACTGGCATAAAATCTACGATTGGATTCAAAAAAGCATAGGCCTCGGGCAATTTGGAGAATAAAAAACTACTCGAAAAAAGGGCAGAATTAAAACAGAGACCGATCGAATTAAGGATATTAAGCATAACAAAATTTTGTTCTTGGAGATAATTTTGATTGAGTTATTAATATGTTTTGATATAAGGAAAAAAATGAAGAAAGGAAAATTAAGGCAGACTAAACAATACTTCTTTGAACTCACCCAATCAAAAAAAGGCTTCAATTCTTACAAGAGAATAGAAAAAATCATACTTTTATACAATATCTTAATTGAATTATATGTAATGATCAATAAAATCGGTTTAATTCTCTATCCAGATGTGCCAAAATACTAGCAAGAATCTAATCTATTCCATAGCTATTTGGAACTGGAATTGACGAACAAGGAATACCCATATTAGTGTTTAGTAGTGTCAAATAGAAATCTAAATGGGGCGTGGCCAAGTGGTAAGGCAACGGGTTTTGGTCCCGCTATTCGGAGGTTCGAATCCTTCCGTCCCAGAGCATACTCTTTTTTTATATAGAATAGAAAGAAGAAGTCTACATAGATTACTATGTACCGACTGAACCAATGACTATTCATGATTCCATAATTGAATCAATGTTCCAAACTAGAGGAATGTTATGGTAAAACTTCGTTTGAAACGATGTGGTAGAAAGCAACGTGCGACTTGAAGGACATGATCGGCTGTGGATGTCAAAACCCACCACTTTCCATTATGTAGAAATGAAAGTGCTTTTGGCTCGACATTCTTTGTTCTGTTCTATTCTAATTAATTTCTAATTAGAATCCGTCTTTTTGTCGGGTTGTAATGTAAATATAAATAAAATAGTAAACGATGGAGCTCGAAGAGAAAGATCCATTTTTCAGGGGCAAGGATCTAGGGTTAGTTAAAGGAAATCAATAAGTTGGAACAACTTAGTAAGTATATTTTTGATATAGAAATCGAAAGCCTCCGATTCAAACAATTTGAAAATCAAAAAAAGAAAAATTGTTGGAATTGGAAAAACTCTTTCGATCAGAAGTGTATCATGCGAGAATTAATTGTTCATATGATTCTTTGATAGAAAGAAATCAAAAGAGAGAAAAAGGGGCATGTTGCTGCCATTTTTGAAATGATTAAATATCGCCGAAGTAACGTCTAAACCCAATGATTCAGGGCAAAGATAAAGGATCCTAGAACAAGGTAATACCGCTTTCAATTGTCTCAACAACTATGAAGAATCTAAATAGATTCTAAACGAGACAAAGAAAAAGGAGGGTTTAGAGACCACTCAATAAGAGAATGCCTAAGGA